>JASGCC010001120.1:0-42744 GCA_030067915.1 Hydractinia echinata | reverse complement strand
ATGCCAGAAATATCAACCATGGAGAAGTATTACCTGTATGCCCGAGCTGTATATATGAAAGTGAGATTTAATTTTTTTATATCAGCAGTGTTGCTTATAGTATTAACTCATGTAATTTTTTTTTTTCAATAGGATATCACAAAACATGGATTTGACAATATCAGCTACTTTGGAAGTTTAACTCAAGTTACAATTGGTATATTCTCTCTTATGATTTTAGGCTGTTTTATTAGCATCCTTACCATAAATTCTTGCCAGGTTACTTTCTGATTTCTTGTATTATTTATCTCATTAATCACAGTGTGTATGATAAAATGACTTGCAGCAATGAGAAGGATATAGTCGCATCAGGCCTGTTATGCTATTTCATTACTACAATCCTTAATTTTAAAGTTGTGTTCTTACTATTAAGAACGAAATAAGACCAATCGGGTTAAAGGGAACCCAAGGTATAAAATGATGTTGGACTTTATATTATAGAGCTTAAAAAGTTGGCTAACAAGTCTTTTTAAATTTTTTAAAAGCTCTTTCGTTCTCAAGATATTCACATTTAAGAATTTCAGATTTAATTATGTTGCATAAATTATGTCATATTTAAGTAATAGCAGTTTGACATTTTCAGTCATCAGTAATTTTAAGACCTGTTAAGGGATGTGCATTCAAATTTATCATGCATAGATATTATAAAGATATTATATTAAAATATAGTGTGTTGAATTCATATAATAAAGGTGTACTCTTAAAAAAAAGTTTACTTTGCCTATATAGAAATCGAATATTGAATATTAATTTTTTTTGACATTTAGTAAAGATAATTGCAGAATTATTGTTTTACTTTAGGATTGTTGTCTTCTACAAGATGGTCTAGATTATTCGTTTACCATAGAAATTGTAGGTACTTGTTTGTAGCAGGTCTGTTGTACAAAAAAGAATCCAAAACAAAAACAAAAAATGATGACAATAGGTTAAAATATAATAACATGTTAATATATGAAATAATTTCGTACTCTAGTTTATGTGAGGTGTAATATCATGCCGGCAGTACCTATGGATATGCAGCTTTTCTTGTTGAATTGTTTTTCTCCCAGAACAACATATTTAATCTTGCCTTTCAAGTTATAAGGCATTCACTGAAGACAAAGAAGTGTCCTAGTTAATCACAGTGTGAAAAAATAATTCTTAATTGGGTGTTAAATACAAATATCAATTGTTTTTATCTATCAGTAGCGTTACAAATATACATGGAATGCAAAACTTTATTTTTAGCTCCGACAAATTACTCTCCTCTTCTTCAATCTCTATTGATTATTGGCATCTAGTGGGTGCGTTTACTGTATTAGTCATATGGCAACAGTAGTTTTCGTAGGTAATGGTATTTTTAGCTTTTGCATTTAAAAAAGAAGAACCAAAAAGTAAACAGTCTTGCTCTTCTTCGCTTGATTTTATATGAGTTAACTAGAATAGCATCACAATTCACTATTGGGAGAGTTCTGTGTAGGGTTAGGTACAACATCCTGCATTTAGGCTATTGATTATTTTGTGTCATCTAATTTTAGTTTAGGAAAATATACTATTTCAAAATATAGAAGACGATTGACAGTGATAGTAAAGGGAACAGTATTCAGAGTAAACATAAAACGACATGGTTTTGAATTACCGGAATCTTGTAAAAACGACCAAGACAAACTTCAAGAATGCTGTAAGTATTGAATTTAAAATTTTCTCATTAATTAGGGTGAAAGTCAGTATGGATGATGTGCTCTGTTTTTATTATTTTCAGAAGTTGATGTTTGATGTCAAAAATGACATATATTACCAAGACATGGATATAAAAGTTCAGATGCAATCAACCAAATCATGACATGCTGATTTACAAAAACATGGAGATATTATGAGGTATTAGGTTGCATTTTTTTTAAGTCGACATGTAGCATTTACTGTATACTATTATTACTTTAAGAAGTCGAGAATGCTGACCAAAGTGACATTTATGAAATGCGGTCATGAAGTTCAATATGAAAGTGTGAAGATTCTGTCAGCCATAGTCTAACCCATAAAGAATGTACGAGGTACTAGTCATTTTACATGTCTTAGGCTTGCATCCTTAGCAAAAGTAAAATTTTGGACTATTTTCATGATCCTTAGCATAAGGTGTATTACATTTGTCTTTGCTAACTTTAACTTTCTGCGCTTTCTGTGTCACAACTTGGTTTAGCATTACCAACTGACAAGATATAGGTATTATGAAGTTTTTTTTAGCTCTGTTAACACCAGATTTTTTGATATTGGATAATCCTTTTTTATTAAGGGACTTCCGCCACATTTGGGAATGTTTGGATTTACTAAATTACTAAATTTTCTTGAATTGAGCCATTTAATTGCAATAAATTTTAGGAACATTTTAGACCAAGTCAACCTGTCTTCATATTTTAGGTCACACGGTAAACTTAACCTTGTACATTGTTATATTATAGTTCTCAAAATAGGTTTGCTGCTAAACAGTGCCTAGTGTAAACCTGTAGGTTACATAAAAGTAATTTTGAGGCCTACAAATTAGTCTAAAAGAAACTCTGCAATATTTTGTCTTTGACTAAAGATTTTCACAACCCCTTTTTGTTTGTAAGCAGGGCAAAACATGTATGGATTCGTTTTGACTCAGAAAAATCCGCTACTTCTTTTCCTGATCACGATTTACATTACATGCGAACAGACAAAATATGACTATTATTACAAAGATTTTCTGTTTCCAATAAAAAGTCTTATTGATTTATTAGGGCGTCTTTTAAAAGTCACTCAACGATCACTTCAGAAGACTTAGTTTGGTTTGCAATAAGGTCGAAATAAAAATTTAGCTATTTTAGCTAGCAGTGGTACACTGATGTAGCGTAATGTCACTCCATTAGTCCATATACCATCTGATATACTATATCAGGGTTTTGTACAATATTTGCAATGGTTGTTGATAAATATATTATTTCGGGTTTTCTGTTCAGTATTCATATTATTGTGGAAATTTTTCATTTCTTAAACATAATAGTTTAGTAGGCACCCACTAAACTATCAAGAAAAATGATAAACTTTCCACAATAATATTGTTGATAAAGGTTGTTAGTGATGAATTTTTGACCTAAAAAATTAAGGGAGTGTTTATGTTAATTATGTTCATGTTTTTAGTACAAAAATGTGAAGATTTTGTTATTACCCATTCCTTAAAATCAGTAAAATGAACATATTTTTTAGAAGTTGATATTGCTGATAAAAGTGATGTTTATTATCAAGACATGACTATTCAAGATGGGGAGTATCAAGATCTTATAGCCAGTGATTTGAACAATCAAGAATATTATAAAGGTATAAAATTATATGTCTTTTGCAAAACAATTGTTAATCTAATAATTTCCAAGATAGCACATGCACATGTTTGGATGCAGAAACAATAGCATAAGCAATAGCAAAGTATTATTCATTATTATTATTATTATTAAACATATATTTGGCATCCATCAATATACGATATAAAATCTACATACATGTTTAAATCTATAAAGACTGAAGAAATGCTAGTGGCAAACAAATAGAGTAGGATCGGAAGGAAGTAAGCTCAAATTAAAAAACAAAATGCACAAGTAAGTGGAGATAGACTACAAACAGAATGAGAAAATAGAATATCTTCATTATGAAAGGTTTTTAATGTCAACCTAATGTGACTATGAATTATGTTGCTATATTTTCTTTTTTCTGATAATTTTTCTGTTTTTGAATTGTGTCTCTTTAAAGGAAACAACACAAAAAAGTTAAAAATTAAGGTGACATTCTTCTTGACTTTAAATCATCAAGCTTCAGTGAAATCTCTCTATAGCGGACACCATCAGAACCTCACAAAAGTGTCTGCTATAGGGAAGGTGTTCGCTACATAGATGTTTGCCCCAAATTGGCCTATATTGCCTCAAAACCCTGCTCTGCGGTGTTAGTGTATAGTAAAGTCGACCGTAAAGTGTGCCATGAGATTGTTTTTGGGAGACAAAGATCTTTGATTTAAAAAAGTAAAACAAAATCAGACTTCACAAAAAATTTCAGATTCTGGTTTATCTTAGTGCAGACAGTTAATATTTTAAAATTGTAACAAATTGTATAGACAGACTTCTTACAAGACTTTTATATAACCCATTGTTGGGCATGTCTGCTATAGAGAAGTGAGTTTTGAGAGAAGTGGGTAAAACAAATTGGGACATTGAAACGACGGCCAATGTAGAGAAGCATGCTACGCTGTGGTCATTAAAAAGAACAAAAACTATATAACAGTCATGAACGTGTGCAAACAAATTAAATTAAATAAATATAATGAAGAGCTCATTGCGTTCTTGTTAAGAATCACAAGACTCTCCTTTATTTCGAGTATATAGTTGTGTGCCTCTTTAACAACAATAGAGAAGTCATTAAAATTAGCGAGGCGATCACACTCCATCATAATGTAGAGTGTTTTTGCCAGGCATGGAAAAATGTTTTTAGTAAAAAAACATGTAGAAATTTCGTTGCTTGTCCCTTAAACTGAATCGTGTAAAATCAGTAAATTGCCTTTATGTTTTTAGAATTTCATCTTGCTGAAAAACATGATAATTATTATCAAGACGTGGGCATGAAAATTCAAGAAGCCGAGTATCAAGATCTTGTAGACAGTGATCTAAACAATCAAGAAAGTTATAAAGGTATTAAATTGGATGTGTTTTTTGAAAACAAAATGTCAAGAATTCTGATTTAATATAAAAAAAAGAGAAACTTAACCCTGACATTTATTTTTCTAATGGTAATAATACTGCAGTAAAAATACCCTTTTCTCATCATCATTTAAAAACAAAAAGTGATAAAAAAGTTCTACTTAATTTCTATCAGTTATGTAATAGATCTACAATTATTAAATTCTATATACATTCTGTATAAACAGCCCTGTATAAAAACACAATTTTGAAGACTTTTTTTCTTTTGTATTGGAAGTTTTCCAATTTGTTTATATCTTTTCAATCATATTCAGTATATTTAAAATTCCGTGCAAAAATTTTTCCGGAGTCAGATGTTCTAGTTCACTTTTAAATTTTTTGTATTAAGTCGTACCACAACTTCCAAGGCCTTTCCTCTTTTATAAGAAATTGTCTGCTTGTTAATTAATTACTCAATATACTACGTAAACGTAATATACTTACATTGAAAAATGCTTGAAAAATGTATCGGAGATCTGAAATTTTTTGTCCTTGTCTCAATTCCTATTTTTTTGGAAAAAATGGTGTTATTGAATTTTTGTTGAATTATTGAATTCACTGCAAGATTTTAAGTTGCTAACTTGGTAAAAGAGAATTTTGCAGGCCGACTTACTTCTTTGTTCAGCATGAGCACATATTTGGAATTTTTGGTGATTGTCTACTTAGTTCTAATGGAAGCTTTAAATTAACTAGAACTTCCTTCGCACAACCCGCCTTAATAACAGTAGAATAGAAACTGAAGAGTTTATCCTGGGTAAATAATCGTAATCTCAGCCATGTACGTTAATAGGAAAAGTCTGAAACAACTTGTGATCTTGTTAAATTTTGACTGGAAAAAAATTGCTGAAATTTAATTTGGCAGGTGGAAAAGCAAGAATAAGTAGTTTTTAGCAAGAATCTTTTTTGGCCACTGACGAAAAGATTAGATTTAATACTTTCAGTCCTGACTATTTGTTGGGTGTATTTTCCAGAAAAAAATCATGTTGTTTCCGAACATGTTTATTTGCAAATATCTTAATATATATAAAAGTATCAGGGCTATGATATTTGACCCTTTTTTATCTTACAAGTGAAAGAACAATTATACAGCAAGAAAAAGTCTAAGAACTCGTAATCTGATCATGTGTTTGAAAAACCGCAAAAAAAGGTAAAAATGTATGCCTCTTTAAGATTGAAAATGCAAAAAAATGTATAAAGAACAAATCCTACTGGTAAGTTTTTTATTGAAGAGATAAACTACAACATCATATTTCTCATTGTGCACAATCAATCTTACTTAAGTTTGCGAAAACTTCTTTTGTCAGTAAAAATTGGGTGTACAGGCACTTTTTGACACTTAGAAGTAAAAATGTAAAGATATGTTTACATGTTTTAACTTTTATTCTGCTATTTTTAATATAAAAAAATTCACCGTAAATTGTTGCATGTTAAAAGAGTATATATAAAAAGTTCGGCATTTTCTGCACATAAATACAAAGTCTGCAGTTGTATAATTTGTAACATCGGATCAGCAGCAGTTTTTTGTAGAGCCAGAAATTTCCATTATTTTTCGCTGACAACCTTTCGACTTTGAATCTGATTTCAGGCTACCTGCTACAGTAGCGTTGATAAACTTGAACACTTCTGGATAGTAAATTGTTTGTTTCATATGTATTCGGATGTCTCAAGCTGATCACGAGTTATGGCAAATAGACAGCATGTCAGCATTTTGACCTTGCTGTAATTCCAATTTGCCTCCAACAGAGTCTAAGGGTTAATAAAATAATAAACTTTTTACTGAATATCATATGTGAAGTAAACAAACATAAATGAAAATTTAACTGACCTTTTTTGCCGGCTTTTTTACTGTTAAAAAACTCACTATTAGGACTCGAATGTTCAGGGTGACATTTACCAGAAGGATTTAAAACAATCACATATATATTGTGAAGGTTATATATTTTTTCTGTATGTTAACGGTATGTGTTTTAAATTTACATTTAATGCTTCTGATATCTTTAGAACTTGAAAATTCTAAAAATTGCGTGCATTATGAAGACATGACTCTAACAGCCCAGCATGAACCTATGGATAAAGTGGAGTTTTCAAAAATTTTTACCATGCAGTCAAACTGTGACTTCGAAGAGCTTAAAAAACAAATAGATTTGTCAATAAAGAATTATGAGTATTTTTACTTCCGAGATGATGCTACAGCTGTGAATGAAGTAACTGAAATTCCATCGGATGATGATCAAATTGGTTACAGTATAATTCAACATGTACAGATAGATAATTCACCTGATATGTGGAAAATTGTTTTTCGAAAGAAGTTTCAAATTGCTGTTGTTATCAGACCATATGATGTTTTACGATCACAGAAAACTCTTGATTGCTCAGTAGGAGAGTCAACAAGACATGGAAATTATAATGTATATCTGCATGAAACGAAGGTACTATCAGATCACACAATTCAAGAGGTAGAAATCCTCTATGGAAAGCTTAAACATAGATTTTGTCTATATGAAATTATGGCATTGCCATTGAAGGAGTATATTGATGCGACAGAATATTTAATGAACATATGCAGATCCTTAAAGCAAACAGCGCTAACCTCAAGAAAAACAAAATTTTCTTTTATTGACATTTCTGATTGTGGATTTGACATTATTTTGATTATTGTCATTCAAAATTTGATAAGAATGAAAAAAGAAGAAAACATTGATATTTTCAACACCTTTAATATGATTGTTGGTAAAGTTCCTTTATTAAAGGTCTGCTTTGAACAGTATCTACTGATACACAAGGTAGTTTGGGAAATCATAACACATGGTAATAAATATGTGTCACTTAAAAATTTTAAAGAGGAATGTAATAAAGGTAAGAAGGATATAAAAGGAAGATTTGTCATTGAAAAAGAATTTAAAGAGCTAATTGATTTACAAAAGTCAATCAAAAACAACTCTTATTGCCGCCTCGAGTCCTTCTAATGTCACAAAAAAACCGTTTTTCCAGAAATAGTTGCATGTAAGTATTTAAGTATTTGACATTATTTTTGTTTTTGTATTTTATTTGCAACTACACAAAAAAGTTTTAAACTACTGGTTCGACAAATTTATTACTTTCTTTAGGTGACAGAAAACGTGTTATTCTATCACAAAGGTCAGATTACATAAATGCTGTCTATGTTGATAGTTATGAAAAAAGGAATGCATTTATTGCAACACAAGCTCCATTAAAAGAAACAGTTCTGGATTTTTGGAACATGGTTGCAAAGGAGAATGTCACAAGCATTGTAATGTTGTATAATTTCAACGAAGGAAAAGATGCAGAGTATCCTGTGATTTGGTCAGTTCCAAATGATAATCCGAAAGGAATTTCAGTTAAATTGATTTCTGAAGCATCGCATGGCGTTATATTACTCAGATATTTTCTTTTAACACTAAAACAAGTATGTAATTTTCTTTTTCTTAAAACGTTCAGTTTTAATTTTGAAAGCTGCTCAATGTAAAACCTCTTAAGAAATGCAATTTCAGGAAAAAGAATGTTTCTTTATTTTTATAAGAAAATTTTATTTAATATTGTAGCTATCTTTAAAAGGCCTTTCTTTACCTTAATTTGCGCCAGAAATTTATGAAAAATAAAATTTAATTTTTGCAAGAATTAATTTTCGCTAATATGGCGAAAAAAAAATACAGGAATTAATTTTAATTAATTAATTAATTTCCCAAATAGCAAGTTTCCCATTAATTTTCGCAGGAACCAATTTTTGCAAAATTGCTGAAAATTCAAAAAACTCACGAAAATTGATTCCTATGAAAATTTATTCCCTTAAGGTAATTTGAGGAACACCAAAAATAAAAGTTGTTTAGTATCTTCTGTACTGATAAACGTAAATTTGCTGGCCGTAAGTAATGGCCAGTGTGGTATTGGCTTTGAAGTTTAACTTTCCACAGATAATATACTTTGGAGTAATTCTTGAACTTTATGAAGCATGAGAATGTTAATAAATACTGCAAGTAAAATATAACATTAACTTACTAATTACAAATTACTAACTACAACTACTTTAAAAGATGAATTAATTTGCATGTGCCTTCTTGGACATAAATTTATTTTTTAAAACGATGCAAACCATCAACAAAAACCCGAAGAAATCATATTTGGTGACATTTATAAAGTAATTCAGAAACAAAATGTCCAATTTTCTTATGGATTTGATTTTACATACTGTGAGAACTCTAAGATGTTGCTTGAATTGGATTTTGACCCTTGGCCCTAACTCACATAACTCCAGAAAGATTTAAGCTAATTCAAGTCCCCCATTCCTGGACACTGTATGTTAAAGGAAGAGTTAATATTAATTGGTCTATGGAAATCAGCATTTTGAGGCAGCTAATTTGCATATTAACAACTTATCGAAATATTAATATTATTTTTTAGGTTATTAACTAATAATAGTAATATGCTAATCAAGGAAGGAAAAAAAATTGTTGAGACAACAGTGGCTTTTTGTCATTTTTTTTAATATAGACAATGTGTCAAATAGTCCATACTTTAAAGATTAAAAATCACTATTTTTTCACAGGTGGATAGCTTTTTAAAATCTGCTAGTCTGGAACTGCTGTACAACAAAATAATCCACATCGGGGCGTTCCAGGCCTTGTCTTAACATATTTTCACATTGTAGTATGTTAAACCGGTTTGTACAGAAAAATTTAATGGCAATTACACACTCATACGAACATTTCGTTTTATGTGTTAATTTAAATTTAGACAGTTTTAGGAAATTGTATATACAGTTGAACTCATGTAATTCGACTCTTCAGGGGGTCTCACGATTTGGTCGAATTACATGAGTTGTCGAATTGAGTTTTGTTGTAAGGGTTTCATTCTAAAGAGACCGAAGAATTTGGTCGATTTACATGATTTGTCGATTTATGGGAGGTCGATTTACATGAGTTCAACTGTATGCATAATATGTCTAACAGAACGTGATATTCACTATTACACTTATTACAGCTTTTTGCAAAAATAAAAAAAACCTTGTCATTGTTCTGTATCAAAAACATTCTACTGATTAGAATATGCATTAATAAAAATATTGTCACTTTGGACATGTATTTTCACTTAATATATTTTGTATCCTGTGTAATGAACGAGATACTTATTAAAGAATTCTACTTGCTTGAGTTTGTGCTGAAAGACACAAAGTCTTAAGTCTGTATGAACATCTAGCCATCTTTATTTTCACTTTACATTTTTGGATGTGTAATTTGTGTCGTACAAAAATTATTCAGTAGAACTTTGAATGTTGCACAAATTATAATAGTGCTATTATTTGTATGCCAACTAGGTAAAACGTCATGTCAACATTTTCCAACTTACAAATTGGTCTCTTACCAAACTTCCAAGCGTTAAAAATGTTATATCGTTAATTGGTGAGCTAGAAAAGTCTCAGGAAAGAATTGGGGATGGTACCGTCGTAGTAACATGCAGGTATAGTGCTATTGCTTAACAGATTGGCAAATCTGTTATTTCTTCTTTTTTTAAAATAACTGTTGTATTTCTAAACTAGACATCATTCATCTTATTTTGCTTTAAAGTTTATTTTGTTATGTTCAACAAATTTCAACAATGTATCACAACATTCACAAAAGTTAGGCATTGTCATTTTATATTACTTTTGTGTATAGTGATGGTGCATACCGAACTGGAACATTTATCGCTTGCAAGAATGCACTGGATCAAATGAAATTGGAGAAAGGTGTTGATGTGTTCAATATATTAAGATGTATTAGGCAAAGCCGACCACAATTTGTGCTAAATAAGGTATGAAATAATAAAAGTACTTTTAAAACTTTAATAATTGATGGTGTGAAACAGTCGTGCATGGTTTTCCATGAACCTGATAAGACGTAGAGAAATGGAGCGTTATCTTATAAAGAAAAAAGAGAAAAAAATAAGACAATTACTTTAGTTGTTGAGTTATAATTGTTTATGCTTTGTACAATATGAAGGTTTCAACGTAAATAATGAAAACGACAAAAACATGCAGTATGATCTTCCACTTATATATAAATGCTTAAAATGAAAAAAAAAATGATAATGATTAAGATTTCGCACTGAAGTGTTCAGAGATTTTTTTAGGTGTATGTTTTTGTGCACATTATTCTGGTATAATATAGTTTTGGTTTGTATGTCCATTATTCGTATTAATATTGGAGATTTATCATTTCTTAAGCATAATAGTTTAGTAGGCGATGTTTTGGAAGATCCTTCTCCCATTACCAAGCAAAGTATAATGATGTTGGACATGTATTTTTTTATATTCTCTGCTGTTATATAAATGGATGTCCAACATCATTTTACCTTGCCAGATGATGGAAAAAGGATCTCCTGAATTGTTACCTAGTAAAGTCATGTTTAAGATATAATAAACTCTCAACAATAATATTAATTTTTAATTTTTTTCTTTTAGCATCAATATGGCTTTATTTATGAAGTTGTTAGCACAATGTTTTGAAGAGAGTGTTCGTACCAAAAAAGCGACATAATTTTCATAATATGTTGTATGTTCAAGACTTACAAAATCACAAGAAACAAAGGTGTTATATACGTGAGAAAAAGCATTATATCTTTTGTTTCAAATTTTAAGTAATGTTTTAGATGATATTTTGTGATTCGTTTGCGTTGTTATAATTTTACTGAGTAATTATCATAGGAGCATAGTTTCCTGCGTGGGTAACTAGGGACAAGTATACCTTTCTCTAGTTGTCACACTTTTTTTCCACAGCCTATTATTTTATTGGGAAAGGGTTTAGTTTTTTCTTCAAGCAACGCTGTTGAACATTTGTTCATCAACTAAATATAAGTTCATGTGATATCATTTTTTTCATTATTTTGTAAACTATTGGAAGGAAATTGTATTATTACTTCAAGTTTATCTTAATACATCAAGATTATCTAATGTTCAACTTGAAAAACTGTTTAAACAAGAATAAATTTTCTTTGGTCTCTATGTCATACCTATTACCCCCCTTTTCACTTAACTCAAACAATTTGTCACTCTTTTCCCCGACGTTAATGTTGTTTTTCCTCTGATGACAATGTAAAATTTCTCCTACCATCAGCTAGACTGCATCAGGGGAGCCGAAATTGTAAAATCTAGTGGTGTTGGTATCACTGTTTTAAGATTGTAGTTATTAAATATCCATATAATATTATACGCTTTAGTAAGTTCTAATAGGAAAACGATTTTTTAGATCATTTTGTAATACTTGCAAATAACATTTTTATTAACTATAATTTTATATGAGATGCTAGAAACGCTATATGAGATGCTAGAAACGATTTTTTAGATCATTTTGTAATACTTGCAAATAACATTTTTATTAACTATAATTTTTATGAGATGCTAGAATTTTTATTTAAAAGTATGTTTCTTTTTTACCATTGTTGATATGTAATTAAGATGCAATTGAAATTATGTAAACCAACAAACACCAGTTGCTATAACCAATATTATATCTGCGTAAAGGATTGGAGAATTTAGTTTGAAAAACGGGTAAAATATACGTTAAAGCAGTCTTTTTTTTTATTCAACATGAGAAACCCGTATGGATGAAATGTTGGACTCATTGGACTTTTGTAATCCATACACATGTTGTGCTAATAGGCAGTAGCATGTCTCTCACCATGCAACTTAGACAGAATCTATTAAAACCATACAAAAAAAGAGTTCGTTCAACATTAAATTCAATATTTTATTTGCAACAGTATGTTATGGTAGCATGTTTACATGAAATGTTGGTTTAACATGCTTTTAAGAACAAGTGTTTTTCGTTTTTTTTTACAATAATAAAATATAAATAGTTCCATTTCTAAATCCACTTGGCAGAAAAATAATGGAAAATATTCGTCATATGAAGTTTGATGACGTCAGCAATGATCCCTGAATACACGAAAAAAAATTTTTCAGAACTTGTTCATTGTCCTTTGTGTCATCGTGTAGAGATTCAGAACTGATGAAGAAAATGTATAGGATTATGTGCTTTTGACAAACGGTTACTGAGATATCGAGGTTTAGATGGTTTTTGATGATGTCATCAGCACGTCTGTTTGGAAAGGATATGTTGACCCAGCTTTGGGAAATTGATCTAATTTTGGTCTTAGGTGTTCTCTAGTTTCCTGCATGGGAAATCAGTTATTTATATCCACCTGTTTCCAAGTTATTTGGCCTCAAACATAGGGGTGCAATGCAATAGCTTCACTAATAAAAATTAAAACAGATTTCTAAATCAAGTTTTGAAGTAACATTACAACTTACAAGATATAATTTCTAACTCGTTTTTAAAGAAAGAAAAGTGTATATCTACATTGCCCCCCTACAAACATGCAGGCTTAGCCTATTAATATATTAGTAAATTCGACCAGCTTTAGAAAATTTGCCCTCAAAGATGTAACTACAATGCAATGGCTTTACCAATCTTACTTAACTCATTGACGTCAGTCTAATGCATTCACACTGTGCCGCAATGTCAGAAAAGTAAACAAATAAGACATAAATTTTTCGGCTACGTCAAAAAAAATAAGTATATCTTTGCCTCCCACAGACACATGGACAGACAAAGAGTATTAACATAGGCGATTTAATAATTTGTACTTTATATCTCATTACATTGTATATAACCATCTTACTGTCAATTTTAAGACCTAATGTGATGCTTAGGGTAGACAGAATTAAAATTTAATATATCTATTTTATAGTATGTATATTAATATTGAAATACATATCTTAAATATCAAAACATTTTCAAGATTTTGGTGTAACTCGTGAATTACAGGTATTTTGTTTTATTATATTTTATCTCAATTTACCGCAAACATGCTCGGATGCTACAGCAAAAATATTGTTTAATATGTTTCACTACTGTCAGTAACTATACATGCCTATATGTTATATCTTTTTTTGATTTTTGTTTCATTTGCGTTTTTTAGAGTCATGAAGAATATTGCTTTTAAAGTTATATTATTTTGGAGTAGCATTGTTTCTGTAATATGTGGTTAGTATTATTCTATTAGTTGCATGACCCTATTTATTACCTGATTCCTTGAAGACCTTTATATTACAACTGTATTTTTAAAATTATTTTGTACATAGTTGTCAAAATGTTTAATAAATTTTTTTGTCAGTATGTGAAGATCGCACCTCTCTTGGCATATGGAATGGCCTAATCAAATCCATCATATAGTACTTATTATAAACCATAAAGACTATATTCTGCTAGAGCATGGTATGCAGGTAGAGGGAGTATTGTGGGAGATTACAAACCAATGTAGTTTCAGGTATCATTTAGATTTATTCATTCTGTGTTATTACATTTGTATTTCATTGCATTTTGTTAAAGCCGTGTAAAGCTGTGTAAAATAAAGTTTTTATTTGATTGGAGATAGAGATAGCTAACTAACTGACTTTCTATCTTAGGTCTATTTTAATAAAAGAACAATAATTAATAGAATTGCTATCCAAGGTGATCCGTTTTTAATATCAAAAAATTTAAACTTTCATTTTTCCAGACTTTGGTCGGTTTAAGCTAACAAATATTAAAAAAATATTTCAGCGTGAGCATTCCGGCCAAGAATGGAAGAAAGAATCATTTGCAACTTTGGAACATAAAATTTGTTAACTGTTGACAGTATAGATTTTTCGTTTTGCCTAACAAAAATTAACAACATAAACTTTTTATACTCGCTCGACAACAAAAGACTTTTAAAAGTTATTGGTAATCGAAATTAGGTTTGATGCGATGAAATATAGGAAGTCCTTTTTTCCCTTTTATTTTAGCTATTTTTGGCATTCTCTTTTTTTTTCATTAAGTTCATTAAGCAATGCTGAAGGCAAATAAAAAAAAGGCTAATAAATTATAATGTAACATAAAGACCATTGAAAACAATATTTCAGGTTATCGTAAATTTAATCTGGTTGTTTATTTTATGATCTTAAAAATATTGAACCTATTACCATACATAGCAACAATGTTTGTGAATTCATATTATAATTTTTTCCCTTCAATTCTTTTAGTTTCATAATTACAAAAAACTACACTGCAAATTTAGGTCAAGGGAGAACTATGCATTATGACGCACTGAGAAGATCTCATAAAAGTGAAGCCACGTTATGCGTAGCACCTATTTAAGCTAAAAGGCTAAGAAGAATCTTTTTATTGCTTTTTAATGTGAAAGTCATAGAAGAATTTGTTCGTTTCATAATTTTGTTTAAATAACATCTAAGTATTGTTGCTGAGTTTACTTGCAACAACATATAAGTCAAATTAAGACTCCACTTATGTATATGTGATGCTAATGTTGTTCCTGTTCAATGTTTGAACCATTAAAATGACAAACAAATAGGTTGGTTTAAAATTCAAAAATATTTAATAAATTTACAGGAAAAAAATCATACAATTATTGGGTTTTGTAGTTTCTTTTTGAGATTCTAAGAAAAACTGCCAAAGAGCTTACTAATGTTTTACTATGGTACTGAGAAATGCTATTTTAAACTCTTTTTTTATTTCGTTTAGAATTCACATCACATTCTTCATGAAGTTGTTGGCACATTGTTTGGAAGACTATTGGCATAGTTGCATAACCATATTATGTTTTATATGCAGAACTTAAAAATGACAAGAAACGCAACTGCTTTATATATGTGACAGAAAACATTGTAATCTTTTATTAAAATTTTATATGCTTTTACATGACATTTTTTGATTTCACCTTCATATTAATTTTACTATCCAGTCTTTCTGACTAAATTTTTACTTGGTAGTCCTGTGCCAAATGTAATTAATAAAAAATCTCAAAAAATAATGTAAACGTTGAAATTCTGGAAAACCTGAAAATTAATTATATACCTTTCCCATCTTTGTATTTAAAGACTGTTGTTACAAAAGGTAGTTTTAAATAATTTTTTAATAATTCCATTTTTTTTATTTTTTTTATTAACCTTATTTTTGAGGTAATTTTGTTAATCACCAAAATTAATGCTCTACAAAATGTGTAAATTTCACAGATTGAGCCAACTGCAAAATTTAGTCCTCTTGCAGTGTGTTGATATGAAATAAAAAAATTTGAAATGTTATTTCTGTTATTTATTGTATTTTCTATTGTATTTAATTGTTATTTAAACTCTAACACCTAGTAATTAAATTTTAAGCACGCTTTGTTTATATTGTAATAAATTGAATTTATTTTATTGAGTAATAGAAGGTAATCAATAAATACCCAGTTACAGTGCAGCTACTTTTTGATGCACGGTATCACTGACACTGTATCAATTTTATATTTTCAGTCCTGGCGCTGATTTGTTTATGTTTTATTGTTATTGTTTTTTGTTTTGGTTCTTGTTTTGCACTGAATGAATTGGACAACCTCTAAAATGAAGTTAACACATTATTATAATAACATCTTTATATATTTAGCATCTCAAGTAACTGTTCTAATTTTTAATAAGGGTTTATGGGTAGCTATTTTACAACCCATGAGTCACCATTAGACCCCAATCGTATTATTAATCACAGAAGTTACTCCCATTCTTAAATTTCTCATAAAAATGGGTTGTAAGTTTTACTCAATACCGTGTTATTACTTAACCCAAAGCAAAAAATGAAGGTTAGATACTTTTTTGTGATTTGCTCAAAAAGCATTTAATTATCAGAAATTGTCAGAATTTGGGTAAAAATAACGGAAACATTATTTTATGGAGGAAAACAGATAAAAAAAACAAATGTTTTATTTCCATTAAGACTTGTGAAAATGTGCAGACAAGATTTTAAACTTGTTGTGTGCATAAATTGTTCGTAAACTACAATCTTCTAATATGATTGGTTAATTAAAAAAATCTGCTATTTGTTTTGTGTTTTTAAACTAATTTTAGTGAAGTAATTTAAGTTTTTAGTAACGCTATTTTGTCAATTTCTCCCATACTATTTTTCTTTATCATTGAGTGTTGATTTTTTACAGATAATATGCATACAGAACACTGTAAAAAGGTTACCTGTCAAAATGTTCTTTTTTAAAAATCTTTTATCAATATTTCAATTCTATTTTTTCTACGTAGTAGCTATAAAAACATATTTTGATGCATACTACTTTTAGTTATTACTATGGTATGCATGTAAAAATCACAAAATATTTATGCTTTATGCATTGTTTTTGTTGTTCTACACATATTATGCTTGACTGTGATGTATTAAATTGACATTCTTCTGGACAGAAGAACAATTCCTATTTAGTGAGAAGTGGATCAATCTTTAACTGGACCAGTTTTTTGGAATTGAAAACAATAGACAATTGAATGCATTAAAATATTCAGGAAGAGGTTGTTTCTCCTTTGCTTTTTCTTTTCTCTAAGAACAGACCTGCATACAAGTATTTAAACCTCCACAGCTTTTTTTATAATAATTTTGTAATCGTCACATTTGATGTCTCTATGCATCGTTCATAACCAATCTCTTTTATTCATTTTTTCCAAAAGATCAGCAAAGCATTTGTTCTGTTGTAATATGCAGTATGGTAAATGACTGAAAAATAACTCTTTTTGTCTATGTTATAGTATGTATAATAATATCAAGATATATGTGGTGCAACATTTAAAAGATATTTAAAAGATTTTTGATGCCATTACAGGTAAGTTTTCTAGCATTGTTTTTTATATTATTTCGCCACACGTTATAATACAACAAAGAATGTAATCTGATGTTATGGTACAGTTGATATTTTTATGTGATTTCAACAATAATTTTTGACCACCTGACATGGTTACGACTTCATGCTTTATGTCTTTTGTATCATTTGCTTTGTTCTAGAGAGATGAAAGACTTTGTATTAACAGTTGTATTGTATTGGAGTCACATTTGCGCTGTATTATGTGGTTTGTACTATTTGAGTTTTATATTTACAGTACTTGAATTGTTTATGTAAACAAAAAAAGATTGCTTAAAGGAGAACTAACGATTGATAACAACTTGTGCTTAAAATTTTCAACATAGTGTGAATAAGAACTGTGCAAATCTTTTTGTATTTGTAAACCTCGGTCAAAGTAGTACTACGGTCACCGCCATGACAGTGTCGATGAGGACATTTTGTTCGGCAAATTTCTAACTTGTGTGTCGTAAGTCTGCGGGAATGTAAACAAACGCATTTTAAATGAACGAAGCGAGGAAATGCTAAACTGTGCCTCCTGTGATTGTCTAAGAATAATTTTATTAAGCGCGTTCTAAAATAAATATCTTTTCACACAAATATAGTTTTAAAGTTTCAGACATGAGTTATTACTTGAAAAAAATATATATTAGCGTGTACGTGTATTCGAATTTATTATGATTTTTTTCTTGTGTTATTTGTGTATCGAAATATCTTGTAAGACAACAGGTGCTTCATTTAATTCATTAAACTCCAAATGATTATGTTCAATAAATTTTGTGATAGCAAAACGAAACAAAAACGATCTCAAATTTTTCTCCTTGTTTATCTACTTTCTCATGTTAAATTTTTGAAAATTAATTATTATTATGATGTTGTTCTACTGAAATTTAGCTTGTCTTCTTGATTGCTCAAACCTCACAATAAATATAAATCACTCTGAGAAGACCAAGAAGTGAGTGAATCCTTAAAAATCCTGTTAAGCTATGTATGCCGTGTGAAGCACAAATAAACAAAATATGCACGCAACAAGTTGACTTTCGTTCGATAATGGCGGCGACCGTTGATGTTTTTGGGGGACAAAATTTGGACTGAAAAAATAAAATAAAAAATAAAAAAATTGATGCCATGTTGTTTCCGTGATATGTAAGAATGTTTTTATTACAAAAAAACATATATGTAACTTTTTTCGTTAGTTCTCTTTTAATGTTAAAACATATAGAGCGATATTACGTTTGGTTATTTTAAAGAAGCAAAGCAACTAGTTATGCAACTAAAATTTTACCGTCTTTTACGATCATGCATACATAACTATATCTTACCAATAAAACCTACTTCTTTCGTAGTTGTTACAACTCTCTATAGAAATCCATAATTATTACTCGTTGCTTTTCTTAGTACTTAAAAGAATTTTTTTCTTGTAGCAAAATTTTTATGTTAGTTTAATTCCTTTATTTAAAAAGTTCTTTTACGTGTTAGAAAAAAAAACTGGTGTCTCCTTCAAACATGGACTTCAACATGTCTTTGGTGTTAAAATAGCTTTCTTTTAAAGTGTGGTTTCCTTTGCGTATTTCTCATGCTTAAACTACATGCAATTTCTAACTCTCCATTTCCATTTATTATTATTCAGCTAATATTCTCACAGACACGTCACACAACTTGTTAAATAAAAGAAATAAAATAATATTGACATGCCGTTACGAGAAGAAATTACAACCATTGGCAATTAGTGATTTTTTTGGGCAATTGTAACAACTATATAAGAAGTTGCTTTTATTGATAAGTTCTTCCTGTATGCCTGATGATCGTGAAGACGTAAAACTTTTGGTTGTATACTTGGTTGTATTGTTTTTTTATACCAATCATAACTTATGATTGTATAAGTTATATGTCACCCGTTGCCTCCATTGTGTAGATCCTGGAACGCTGATCAAAAAAATGTATAGGATCGTGTGCTTTTGACAAAGTGTTGAAGAGAGATATTGAATTTTACCCATCAGTTCCAAACTGGATGGGTTAATCTGATTTTGGTCCCAGGTGATTCCTAGTCTCCCACGCAGGAGATGACGTCAGTTATTTCCTAGCATTTCTAAGCTATTTGGCCTGAAAGTTAAAAAATGCCCTGCAATTGCTTCGCTAATAATAGTTAAATGTTATTGACGTCAAACCAATGTATTAAATTCAACATGTATCTAATTTGTTGGCAAACAAATAATACATAAAAAATCCACTTTGCCTGTTACAGACAGACAGGACGAATGTATTATTATAATAAACTAGTTTTCTACCTGTGAAAAAATTCACATATAGACACTGAAGTATTAAAAATCCCTGTGGTGATTTCAATAAAAGCCTGGATTCTTTTTCTCATTATATAAATAAAGTTACTTTTTGTTAACATTTTTAAAAATGCGTGAATAATTAAAACGAAGTAAACAACGATATTAATGACAATGTGAATTTTCGTAATTAATCTAACTTTCGTACCCATGACTTGCATAAGTAAATTTTTAAATTATATAATTATAACATAGTGGTTTAAACCTTGACACTATAAATTAGAATACAATAGGAAAATTCCTAGCCAATGAAACTATTTCATTTTATCGCATGATATGTTCAAGCTGATTGAGAATGTTAACAAAGTTTTTTAAAGTACAGAGCATTAGGCACTTTTAAAGAAAATTTTAAATATTAAAATCGACTTTGGCGGTCACAGACAGACAAAACTGGAGAATTAATATAATAGACTAGTTATCTAACCAATGGAAAAATCCGCTGAGACTAAAGTATCAAAAATCAATTTGTTAATTTGATCTTTATAACAACGTCACTGTCAGTAACTTTTCCCGTGAATTAAAGAACAATAAATGTTAATTACACGTGTATATAATAAATTTTCCAATTAAACAGGATTTTTTAAATAAAAATAAAAGTTCAGCAAATGTGACATTTTAAATGCTTGTCACATGCAGACAGAGTCTATAAGATATTTCTTTGCATGCAATTAGTAGTATTTACTTGGAAAGGTAAAAAATAACAAAATCATCAAGACGTTTTAAATTTTGTTTACTGTTTATTTTTATCAGTATGTAAAGACCGTACCCCTCTTGGCATGTGGAATGGCTTAATAAAATCAAATCAAATTTCTGCTGAATCATCATATGATCTGGATTATAATCCAGCTCGAGCAAGACTATATTCTTCTAAAGCATGGTGTGGAGGTACAGGGATTAGTTTAGGAGATTATAAAACAAAGTGGTTTCAGGTACCTTTCAAATTGATTTATATTTAATATTACGTTTTACCATTCTTGATAATGTGGTGGAAAGCCATGCATCATAAAAGGTATAATAAGATAAAAGTCGCATTGATTAACTTCCTATTTTAGGTCCATCTTAATACAAGGACAACAGTTAATGGAATTGCTATTCGAGGTGATCCAACTGGTGATACAAATTACATCACAAAATTTAAACTTCAAAACTCATTTGATGGAAACACATTTCAAGACTTTGGCGATGTAAGTTTCTTTTTTCAAAATAAAGCCTTTTCATATTGATTTAATATTAATCGTCTTTTAATCATCTGAGACTTTGCATCAACAAACATGCTTTCTTGTTAGGAATTTACAGGAAACTATGACAATGAAAATGTGGTGTACAACTGGTTTACTACATCGATGAGTGCTACATATGTTCGTTTGTATGCAACAGAGATAAAAAGGCATTATTATACAGCTAAACCATGCATGCGAATGGAACTTTATGGTTGTTTACAAAACAGTAAGTTAACTCGATATTAAAAGCCAGAGTGTGTATAGATGGGTTGTTCTTGTATAAATTGCCTTTTCTCCAAATTTTAAAAAACTATGTATATTTGAATTTTTGTATTAATTTCATCTAACAATAAAATGATGCATCTAAACTATTAAAACTGCAAATTAACTATTCACATCAAAAATGTTTTGGTTTTTACGCCATACACTCTTTTCTGTATTTTCTCTGATCTTATTATGCTCGTTTGCACAATTATAACTTCTAGTCAAATACAAGGCAAGTTGCTTGTGAATTGGTCAAGGTTTTAAGTATGTTAAGTATGATTCAAAACTTGCTAAGCAAAGATTTAATTAAGATATATGGTTCTGTGGAATTAAGGTTACTTCTTATATTTTGGTCTTACTGGATCTTGTCAATTGTCAAAGCTGAACAAAGTGGTAAATTTTAGACTCAACATAAAATAATTTAAACATTTCATTGTTTCTAAACTTCGACTTATCAAAGAAATATGGTTCTTAAAGTCGTGTCATAATAAAAAGTGTGATGGGTGTAATTTATTTATTTATTTATTTAGACATTCATTTACCACTCGGTATGGCACGCAGTATCATAACAAATTCGCAATTATCAAAAAGTACAGGTCGTAATAAACAAAATGCAAGATTATTTCATACTGGAACTGGGATGTATAGACCGTATAACAATCCAGTGTATTTGCAAATTGATTTTATTAAACAAAAAACTATCACTGGTATATCCATACAGGGATTTGGAAATGGTATAAGTGACCAGAACTTTGTGAGAAAATACAAACTGAGTTATTCATATTATGGTACACAGTTTGGCCAATTAAATCAGGTTTGTATTAGTAAAACGTGAACTTTCTGATGCATGTCAGCTTTTTTGGTTTCCACCTAATATTGAAATTTGTTCAGTATTTCAGATGTTTCTTTGCTTCTTTATAGTTTTTATTGCTGACATCAGCCCAGTATAGAAATTTTAGCTAACTTGATACTTTTTAACTGGAAGTTAACCCGGGAAATATGAGAATAACTAACCAATAAAAATTTGTTTTTTAAAAAATTCATGTCAGCGAAAATAACATAATATAGTCTTGTAGTAGCAACCAAAAAATAACTACAGAAGGTAAATAAATTATTGAAAGTGGCAGAAGAAAGCTGTTATCTTAAACGCAATCAAACTATACTAGTCTGTTATTACTTAATCGATATGCTGACAACCAACATGGAACACTTGAAGTACACGAAAACCTCAATCTATTCATAATTTCCCAGAATAAATCGAAAGTTTCAGTGACATGCAGGATTGCTATAATGAAGTATTAAATTTAAAATTAAGGAAAGATAAAAATTCATGTGATGGGAAAGATGATTCGTATTTCGCAGATAATGTTTGTAGTGACTTACAATGTCTTTAACTGTGCAGCCATTTGAAAACCAATGATTTCTGTAATTTCTAACACTCATTCTTGCTAAATTAATACACTGAAAAAATCGACAAATCTGCCTAATTCGTAGAATTAATTTTGGGCTAAATACAAATTTTTGGACTCTCACGCCGCCACTCTCATGCTGTTGTGTACACTTTTACGCAACTGTACTTACATTTCCACACCATATAATATTACGTACTTTTTATGTAACATACATCAGGTGATTTTTGTTTTTCCTTTATTCATTATCGAAAATAAAAATTAACGGGTATTAATTTTACACTACACGTTCTCACTTTAGTAATCGTGTATTAAACAAACTCGCACTAATCAACTCATATAACTTATAGAAGATTTCAAATCATTTTATATGGTAGAATTAATGTGATCTTAGTTCATATTTAAGTTTAACCAGTCCAACAAATTTTGGAGATTTTTAATGGAAGTAGGTATATTTTCACAAGATTTCTTTTATGACAAAGCCATCATAAGAGCCAATGCGTTTCAGTCTTTATGATGGTGAATCAAGTCAAAAGGCATTTTGTAGGCGTTCTCTGGGCGATTTCTTTTATATTTTGTTTTCTATTTGAAAATTAAGGAAATTAATGAGGTTTCCTAAGTAATAACCTTTTTCATGCAGTAGTAAATCACCCCTTGCAATTTACCTTAGAAATCAAAAATTGCGGACGAAAATGCCGAAGTAGATCTTGTTGGCCTCTGCAATTTTTTTTTTTTTTTTTTTTTTACATTGGTTAAATTTGATTCAGCAACTCTTGTTGGCTTTGAACACACATTAAAAAAAAAAAATCAGCAAATAATATTTCCTTTCGTTAAACATTTTAACACATAGTTTAGATACTTAGTTCTCCTTTATGGGGTTTGCAAATTTAAATATTCTCCACTTGTCTCCAACATAAAACAAATATAAAAAGCTCGATCAAGCAAAATGCAACTACACGCGAAGATATTGTGGAATTAATTAATTACTCCTTGTAAGGCCTTTGTCTGAGTTGCATTAAAACAAAATGACTTAGTTAAAAAAGGTATTTGCCGACAGCTGCGGCAACCATTTTTGATTTGCTTTAGCAATTATTTGCCAGGCAGTTTTTTGCTAAATTGGGTGGATTGACACAAGGGTGGTTGACGGTAAACTGGGGTACGATTTCCTACTGCCATATTGCCGTTTTTAAGAGATCTTCATCCTTCACTTTTGATTCTATCTCTTAAGCTCCTAAAGTTCAGGCTGGGGTTATGCTTTACTTGTGCTTAAGCTTTAGAAATGCCGCAATTATATAGAGATTTGGTATGCTTACAAAAAAATTACTGCATTTTATTTTAAGGAAATTCAAGTAGATGCTAGTTTTGGCGAGGAAATAGTCTTTAACACGTTACAGATTTATCAACTCAGGTATATCAAAAGTCTCAGAATTGCACCAACATCTTGTGGAGGAAATTGTGGTATGAAAGTCGAAGTTTATGGTTATGATACAGGTAAAATATAATAGCAGAAATTACAATAGGTCTTTTTAAGTGTGTCAGTGACCTCTAAAGAAACTTTATTTTGCTATTTCCCATAACTTATACCAAGGACTGGGTTATATATCGGAATTAATTGTCTTTAAAGTGTTTAGCAAAAACAGAATCAGCGTAGAACGTAATGATGAATGTTTGTATTGTGTTGCACAATAAAATTAGTAGACTAAAAATTTTATGTTGTTTCTTTTTACAAATATCGAAGTAATCAAACTATTAAAACATTTTTATGATATTAAAAAGTGTTGAAAGTGAGACATTTAGTGAAACTTCCAAACTATAGGAATATATTGAAATAATTGATTGAAATTCTTAATTGGTGTATTACAGCATTATATTGATTAGTATTGTATATTAGGCTAACCTTCACGAAACATAGAGCCACTGAAGTTCTGTAAATCAAGAAATATTAGCTGTAGTTAGCGTTGCTGTCACATTTAATTTTTCAAAGAATTCGTAAACCAACAAATTATTATTTAATGGGCTAATAAAAATGTTGTATAGAAATCACATTTTTCTGTCAGTTTTATTGTAAGAGCTAACCACCTTAATTACAGTTTAGCATTCCCTTACAAAACATGAATGGGTCCATCTATAGTGAATGATTTTTTTTTCAATGAGCACTCACATATCAGGGTAAACTCCCAAAGTTCTCCCTCCGGCTTTGACATTTTAAGGTCTTGGGTGCAACAACAGAGGTTTTGATGAAGGAATAATGTCATATGAGAAAATTACTGACAAAACACAAAAAAGAAGCAGATAAAAGTTTTTTCTAAGTCTATTTTTTGTTAGTTTCACTTTTTTTAGAGTTTTGAAAATAGCCATATTTGCTTTGATTTTTTTTCGCTTTCGGCTTTTGTTTAATTTTCCATAATCAATTTTTTTGGGTGCATTTTTCATGTGACGAACTTTCATGAGAGTCATGGGCGATGCCGTTGCAGATAACAACTTTTGTACAAACATTTTTTCCTTATAGTATGTTCGGGAAAAATAAGTATATCTGGAAGTAATAGTGTGTCAACAACAAACATGGATATTGACAGTCCAACTGCATGGTGTTCAAGAGGCATTTCAGATTATGTTAATGTTACATTCAACAAACCAATGGTGATCTCTGGAATTGTTTTGCAAGGAGATTCAAATACAAATGGCTGGGTGAAGACCTACAAGATACGATATGGTATATCTCAAGCTCAATTTCGCCAGGTTATACATGTTGAAATTGTTGTTATATGGTTTTTTTACTAAGAGAATTGGATATTTTTTAGTATGCCAGCTGCAATGCATTACAAAATTTAAGAAATTAAAATACAAAAAAAGTATTCTTTTTTTAATCTTGTTTTTATTCAATTTGTATTGTAATATTTACCGGCAATAAATGGGTGTTTATGGGTCAAAATGTCAATTAGTATTCAAGTTGGTTTCAAGAATTCTCTGTATTCTCTTGCATAATTTAAAGTACAAGCTGTTATTTAAGGCACTCGTATACATGCTTGTGTAAATTAATCCCAAAACATCACCCCTTTTGTGTCACTTTATTGAATGATAAAATTGCTTTAAGGAATTATTGATGGGTTTTTATTATGTAACCATTCTGTAAAAGCGTGATTAAAAGCAGCCACTTGATTAAGTTGTGATTATGGGTGACTATGACAAATATACATGTGCGATTTAGATACAAATGTAGATAGTTTTAGTGGTATCTGACTGGAGTCATTAGAATCCCTAGAATTATGCTTGGAACCTGATCAAATACACGTTATTTTTTTATAAGAAATCTAAGCATTTGGTCGAGCCTGGAGTTGTTTAAAATTTGATAAATTGAGCCTCAAATGTTCCTTAAATTCCCCTTATTTTTCCTTGTTTGGTTTTTATATATATGAACAACATTTGCTATGTTTCTATGCATTTTTTTCTGTTATATGATAAAGTTCCTTAAAGTTGGAGATTCCCCAGCCTGCCGAAGTTTCTTAAAATTTAGCCTTTCTGAGCCTACGGTATAGACTGGTTTCTTATAAAAAAACGTGTACATTACTAAGGATAAAAGGCATTGGTAAAAATTTGGGGAACAATTTAAGGCAAGAAAATTTAGTCACCTATAAATAATCTCGTGTTTTTATAATTCTAAGATTTTCGTACATTTTTGGGGCATGGTTTTCCGATATTCTGGTCTTGATATTTTGATATACAGTGGATTCTCCATAACTCAAACTCTCACGGGGAATCAGAAATCGTTCAAGTTATGGAGCGGTTCGAGTAATGGAGAGTTTGGAAATTTTGCTAAGTACCACAGACGCCATTTTATTCATGAGAATGAGAACTTCAAAACAAGAATATTTGTAAAAACACCACTTGACATTCGAACGGCGCGTTCGAATGATCTAAGGGGCCGAACACACGTAGAAAATATTTGAATCAGAAAAAAACTCTGAAATTCTTCAATTTTCAGATTGTTCGAGTTATGAAGAGCGAAAATAGCCTAATATGCTTTCAAGGGACAAAAAATATTGTTCGACTTAAGGAGATTTTCGAGTTATGGAGATTCGAGTAGTAGAGAGTTGATTATGAGAGTTTATTAGGAAATTTTCACGGTGCCTACGAATTCGTTCGAGTTAAGGAGCGGTTGGAGTTAAAGGGTTTCGAGTTATGGAGAGTCCACTGTAGTTTCATTATCTGACAAACAACTTTATTTTGCAAAACCTTTGAAAGCCTATATGCAAATTTACCGCACACAATTTTTGTGTTCCAAGTTGCATCTTTCACAGCGTAAAAAAAGATGTTGAAAATGTGATAATACTTTCAGTTGCAGTATTTTACAAACAATATTATTTTCTTTCGTGTTTGTTGTCCAAAAATTACTGCGAAAGCGCTTTTAATTTTCTATCATCCAGACTTGCCCCATGATAATTATCATTTAATTATAGGATTATATCATTAACTAATCGATAAGGCCCGTGGAAAAATCCACTTAGACAGAAGGACAATGGAAAAAGTAGGTTGTTTTGTATGTTTTGCTGACGTCAGCAGTGCATATACAAAAAAATTGGCGAAATTAAGTTCATCTGTTCGCTGTAGTGCATAAAGATTGAAACACTGATCAAAATAATGTAAAGAATCGTATGTTTTCCACGAACGCATAAGGATATATAAGGGATTTAAATTTTTCTGACGTCAGCAAGGACCTACCAAAATACAAAAAAAAAAATTATTTAAGAAATTTGTATACCTGTTGCCTTTATCGTATAGATCTTGAAACTCTGATCAAGAAAATGTATAGGATCATGTACTTTTGCAAACGGTTGAAGAGATATTGGGATTTAAAGGTTTTTGATGACGTCATCAACCCGTCCATTTCGAAACGGATTCGGACAGCCAGGTTTAGGAAACTTACCCAATTTGGTCCTAGGTTGTCCCTAGTTACACACGCGGTGAAAAATGACTGACGTCACCACCTCGTTTCCAAGTTAATTGGCCTCAAAGTTATAACTGCAATGCAACAGCTTCACCAGTCTTATTAAACGCATTGACGTCAGTCTAAACGCATTGACGTCGCGCCGTAGCGTCAGAAAGATTAACCAATTAGACATAACTTTTTCGGCTACATCAAATAAAAATGAACACATCAACTCTGCCTGTCACAGACAAACACACTCTCTGTATTATTATAAGAGATTTATGTTTTTCAATACTATTTTTATTGCTTGCAATAAAAAGAGAAAAAATATTTATTTTAGAATCTAATTGGTGTATCTGAACGAATATCTCCATTATCTGTAAACTGGTTAAATCCTAACATCGTCACAAGTTATTTGCACATCATTCCAACATCTTGTAACGATGGCAGATGCTGCATGAGATTCCAACTAAAAGGGTGTCAATTAGGTATGATTATGATTAAGGATTCGTTTGTGCAAAAATATTTCTTTGAATATATCTTTTAATGCACAAAAATTATTTTAGTTATTGCAAAGCCTCATTCAATAAAAGCAAGTTTTTCTTCATCCAGAATCAGATTTACATGGAAAGCACCAATGTTTCATCCTTTTTTAGTCTCCAAATATCAGGTATGTATTTCAATAAATATTATCTTGTAGAGTGCCTAATTATGCCTAATTATTACCCATGGGATTTTAAAAGTTTGAATGATGAATTGTTAAATAATGTAAGCCGGTCATTCTAAAACTACCTATTTTAAATGCATTTCGTGGTGTCCTTAAATTATTTATTCTTTTTAGATTATAATTACAGCCTCAAGGAATTTTCCACATAAGCATGCTCTTTTCTTTGATACAGTTTATGCTATTAAGTACACATTGAGTTATACACTAGGATATGTAACCTTTGCTGCGGCTCGTGTTCGAATTGTTATTACAGCAGATATTCATGGTGTAACAAAATCTTCTGAACCGTTTGACTTTTATGTGCAACCAAAAGGTAAGTTGCCCTAATTAATAAATAACCCTTCTCACTTAGATTTGTTGTTTTCACTTACTTTGTTATTTTCTGGATGTGCTTTGTATTAGGGGCTGGTTGCATAAAGAATACATGATAAAAAATTAATAAATACACAACTTTTAAGACAAATAAGGAATCTTTAATTTTATTGTAATATAGTTTTTAAAAAATAAGCATGATTTTATTTGCATATAGTTGTATAACATGGTTTGAAAAAAAGTTGATAATTTAAATTTACTATTGCCCGCTCTCATGCGACTGATAAAAAACGCCAGCTCACGTAACCAACCAACCTGGTTACCTTCAGGGAAGAAAAGTTTGCGCAAGAAAAGATTGCGGAATTAAATATTGCGAATTTATGGCCGAAAAATTCGTAAATTGCCGAACTAAATATTGCGAATTGGTGATACAATCAGGAAATTCCGGAATTTATAATTGCAAATTAAACCAATGATCCATGAATTTTTCCACAAAATCGCGTGTTAAATTTTTCATATCTGTGCGTTTTCAATCGCGCACACAAACCTGGAGAATTTTTTTTGTTTTATTTTCTCGCATTTTAGAGGAGACGTTATTATATCAGGTTCATTTAAATTGTATACATCAAACATGTATGAACAGTAAGATCGACCAACCCTACAAAAGATTGTATTGAAAATATCATTGTATTGGATGATTAAAGCCTCTCACTTTTTCTTTTTAAATGTATCTTATTCAAAATAACCTGTGATTTATTAAACAAACCATGAAAATTTCGAATTATTTTATAATATTCCCTAATTTTTTTTTCTCATCTTGGTCATTAAGATTTGTTTCTTTGAAAATTTCTTTTATTTTTCTTCTTAAAATTGCTGAAGAAAATTGCGAATTGCAGAATTTTTTTAGAGATTGCGAAAGAAAAGATTGCAAATTACTACTCCTGGCTAGAAATTGCGGAAAAATAGATTGTGGCCAAAAAACGTTACCAAACTTACCCCTGCACTAAATTCATAGGTTTGGAAATTGTATTAATCATAGCAGTTTTCCCACAACATAAGTATTTACAATTTAAGGGCATATTATACACAATGATCAGCAACTAACTCAGAAGTAGACTATTCATTATGTACCAGTGCTCTTTTAACAAAATTCAAATCGAGTTAAAATCTTGGATTGGTATTCTTGATAACGCAAAGTTTGTTTCTGTTTTGAATGAAGAAAATTATTCTCTCACTAGATCCACCACCACCTGGGCTAGCTAAAAGTAGTAAAAGAGAAAACACAACGGTTGTCACATTAACTTCTTCATCAGATATTTACGGACCAATCAGGTTAGTAGTAATGTTGTATTTGCAATGAATAAAGGGTGTAGCAATATTAGATACTTCCTGGAATAATTTCAATTTGTACAATTTAGGCGTACAACACTTTAATTGCAGTAAAAGAGCACTGTATTTAAATGAAAATGTAGTTTGCTATTTTGTAGCTATCATACAATACCAGTTTTAATTTGAGACCAAATTTTCTTTTTTTTGCTTAAAAATCCCTCTTGAATATTTAAAAACATTTTGATGGAGATTTAAAAAAATACTGTACAATCCGAGATGGCGTCTGCAAATACGTTTGATATTGAGCAAACAGCCATCTTACTACATAAATGTTTCGAATTTTTGAAAAATATTTCAGATTCTATACATGGTTACAAAAAAATTCGTGCAATTACAAGCTAACATGTTTTCTGTGTTATTTTTTCTTGTTTTTTTGTTCAATGCGTGTGTGTAACCTTATTCAGTTCTGAAGAAAAAAACATTTAGATCACTTTTTAAACAGATTATACTTCTGAATATTTGATTAAAAAAAGACCACATTTGTTTGTGTAGCTATTATGAAATTGTGCTATCAACTACGAGACAGTACAATCTACCAACTCAGCTATACAATAAAAAAGAATCAGAGTTAAAGAATCTGGATTATTTTCTTGCTGCTACAGTTATGGACCTTCCAGCAGATGGTATTAAATATTATTTTGTGGAAGGCCAGGAAAATATTGATGGTTTAAATGCAAAAATACCAGTTATTGGAAAATATTATATGTTTGCTAGAGCTGTTATAAATGGAAAGGTAAGTTTATATATGTTGTTTTATTATTATTATTGAAATTATTTACCCAGGATAGCCTCTTCAGTTTCTATTGATACTGTTATCAACGAGGGTTTTGTGGAGGGGGTCCTAATGCATCTAAAACTCACATTTCAACTACGGAAGTCGTGCAAGCACAGAAATATCTCAACTAGACAACTGCCTAAGATATCAACCCTATTCTCATGCTGAGCGCTAAGCAGAAAGGATAGATTTACACTTTTATAGTCCCAGGCATTACTTGGCTGGGGTTTGAACCCAAGACCTCCTGCACTGGAAGCGAACGCTCTACCATAAGGCTACCAGTTGGTGAAAGTACTAGCGCATTTAAATCTCACGTATATTCATTTACAACAGGACATTACAAAGTATGGTTTCCAAAACATCAATTATAATGGAGCTTTATCTCAAAATATTGTTATTGGTAGGTTTTATTTTTTTTTTAATTATTTAATAACCCTTACTTTGGACCGAAAATCTTGGCCACTTTAAAAAAAAAATCGGGTTAATTACATGTCAAAACTTACTAAACTGACTCCTCTTGATGAAATAATGAATGTTTTAAGTTTCAAGCTCAAAGCAAAATCCTAAGGGAAGTTATTGTGTTTTACTGATTGTAAGGATTATATAGAAATTTAAGGAGGTAGTTTCCAGTAATGGCTGATATCTTAGGCTCTAAGCAGGTGTCTAATAGATAAATATGTAAACTCGGTAAATATCATAGCTATGCAACGTAGCAGTAACGTTTGGTTTTATTGATTATTTTTTCTAATTTTTAGAACGCAATACATTAAAGACGCTTGTTCCTGAAGTTTTGAACCGGACAAAGACATCTATTACCTTAGTAAAAGGACCTTCAAATTTGAAGTAAATTTTATTTTTATTTTTAGTTGATTTAACTCCACACGATTACCCACGAAATATATTGGGATAAGGTGGCAAATTTCAAAGTCCGTTTCCACAAGTAGATATGTAGCTGTTTTATACTAGGTTCACTCAATTTGAACTTGTCCAATTTCACTTGTCAATGCTTACAGTGGACTTAAGACTTTAGATTATTTGATTAGATCCAAACTCTCAATATATGCCTATTGTTGCTGACGTCAGCATGACCATTTGTCTCACATTTCGAGGCCTTTGTGGGCCCTGGCGTGGATTATGTATTAAAAAGTGCGAGTAGGGCACTCGTTGTTTAAAGGACTTCTGTATCTGAACAAGTAGCACCTGTGCATCCTAGCGGCTGCAGAGAATTCAAGAATTGATGCATTTCATCAACTTCTTATAATACTCAAATAAGTGCCATTGTCTTAATATTTTGGTGAGTGTTGTGGAACTTCTTTCATCTTGTTGGTAGAATGATAAAAATTTCTTTAAATAAAATCTTTTTAAAAAAAAAAGTTAAAATCTAATTTTGTATGTTCATAAATTTTCAAAATCTTTTTCTATTCAGTTGTACTTTTTTTCTCGAAGCTGATTTTTTTGGTTGGGAAATTTTGACTTTCCAAATCTAATTTTTGCCAATTTGTCTAATCAAAAAACACATGATTGGGTTTTTGTTTTTGGACACAGTAACCGTTATAGCTACTAAATCTCCTCTAAAATTCTAGTAATTATTAGTTTTTATCGGAATTGTTAAACCTTAGTTTCTTTTGTTTTTATTCCACAGCTTTTTTTAACAAAGTATTTAAAAAGCTGTGGTGAAATAAAACAGTTGAATATTGGCAAGGTACTGTCAAACTAGGAGCATGGCTATGGCAGACTAACAATACTAGAAAAATACCTTAAATGTTTTTCCTCTGCCTTTCAGCCGTAAAATCTTTCTTTTCCTTTATTCTTGAAAATTTTGCATTAAGATGTTGGCGAATAGTGTACACATAACTAAATTTGACCCTTCAGAAATAGTGTTTATTACACAGTGTAACCGATGTTTAAAATACGTGAATGGAGTTGTAATAATAAAAAATTACTTGTTTATTCACGCTTTTGTTTAAAAGAAAAGTATTTTTTTCGTTGCAACATGAATATTCTCAACTTTTGGGCAAAAATCATCCTGATATTCTTAGCACAGTTGATTGGAAGATTTGAGAATGTAAAAATCATCCTAAGGGGCTGTTGTTTAAGCAGACGGACGGACGGACGGACGGACGTTTATATAAGTTACCAAAATTTCAAGATGAGCTTATCCTTAGGATACTCTAACTTTTTGTTTAATTTCATCTTATATATTCCTACAGAGTAGATTCTTATAAAATAAAAAACGTGTAGACGACTTGCCAATTTCTACAAAATTTTACGGATTTTGGTGCATGCACACACATTCTTGCAGTTAAAAAAAAACAAAAAAACGAGTATGATATTTATTATTGTAATTCACCAATTCTAACAGGTTAAATGGATTATTTGTATTTTCTACCTACCGAAATGAGTGCACGCGTCTATTGTTTTTAATGCAAAATCAAAACAATACGTCTCACAGAAACTCTCACCAAAAAAATGTATAATGACAGGGAGTAAGCCCTCTCACACGATAATATTCTGTGTAACCAGCACATTTCTTTGAACTGATTTATTGTGGAAAGTCATTTTAGTGCACTTTTATCTATTTTAATTCACTTTTTAGATACCATTATATCATAATCATGAAAGTTAACACAACAACCTGGCAGGAAAGAGAACCAAAATTTTACCAGCAGAACGACTTGAAGACATATGAAACTGCTGATTATAATCAACCTTACATAGCTGGTGTATTTAACAAAACACAATTACTCAGTGTTGGTGAATTTGTGCTAGGTAATGTGAATAACTTGTCACTGTTGCGATTCAACCTTTGGGGGGACTGTATTAGTTTTGGGTGTGTTAAAAGAATGATATCAAGTTTGTTTAACAATGTAGTATAGCCTACGATTTTTTTGTATGCCCGCTAAGTGGATTAATTGTGAAGAACTTGTATATTCTTAAATACAAATCTTTTTCTTGTTTTATCCCAAAAAAGAAACGAATTCCCTGGAAAAGATACAACTCAAAAACGAAATCATGACTACTTTATTAAAGGAAGCATTGTTCGAAAAGTTAAATAATTTTTACTCCATTTCTCGTACCATTGTTTTCTCGTATCATTGCTTTATTCTATTTTTTTAATCTGTAATCATGTTGCATCTTTTTCGTACATCTAAACTTTCTCGTAGCATGGGAATATTATTGCTTATTATGTACCAAACATGACAGTGAGTAAAAGGGAGTAAAAACACAAAACACTAAACATAAATTTTTTCAAAAAAAATATTAGTACCTTACAAACAGCTAGAATTATATTAAAAAATTAACGCAGCGAAAAGAATTAGCGTTTTGTGTCTTATTCTCCTCACCACATCTATATTGAATTACAATAAGCAATGTCTAACATAATAAGACACATTGATTTAGGTAATAATGTTACATACACAATACCGTCAAAGTCTGGTAGAAGAAGAAGATCGATAATAGAGTATAGAAATGGACCCTTAGTTGGAGGTGAAACATACGTTGTATTTCAAAGGCTTAATGTGCAGGTACTGTGAACTATATATAGGAACTGTATATAGGAATTTTTCCATGTAATCATTGATGAATTGATAATGAAAAGACCTGAGAAGTATGTATTTTTCTTCGCTAGGATGATCTGTATTCTACATTATGGTCAAAAGAGTTTGTTGCTCCCAAAGATGGTAAGTTTTGTTTTAATGTTAATACTAGTCGATAAGGCCCGTGGAGAAATCCACTTAGGCAGATGGGCAATGGAAAAATAGGTTGTTTTAGATGTTTTGCTGACGTCAGCAGTGAAGATCCCAAAAAAATTAGAGAAATTTATTATATTCTTTTATTGTAATGTGTAGAGGTTAAAACGCTGATCAAAATAATGTATAGGATGATATGTTTTCGAGGAACGCAAAAGGAGATATAAGGGTTTAAAAATTGTGCTGACGTCAGCAAAGGCCCGTGAAAACACAAAAAAAATTTTTTAGAAATTTATATACCTGTTGTCTTCCTCGTATAGATCTTGAAACGCTGATCAAGAAAATGTATAGGATCATGTACTTTTGACAAACGGTTGCAGAGATATTAGAGTTTGAAGGTTTTTTGATGACGTCATCAACCCGTCCATTCCGAAACGGGTTTGGGGACCTAGGTTTGAGAAACTTACCCAAATTGGTCCCAGGTGGTCCCTAGTTACCCACGCGGTGAAAAATCATTAACGTCACCACCTCGTTTCCAAGTTATTTGGCCTCAAAGTTTTAAGTGCACTGTAATGGCTTCCCATAAATTATAATGCAACAAAACCTTTTGTTATATATTGCATATATAAAAATATATCTTTAGTAAACTTTAGACAAACTGTTAATAAAAATCAGTCCTTTTAGCAACTTTCATGCTGTTTTACCATCAATAAGCCTTACACAAAATTTCAAATCTCACATAGTATTCTGTCACAAATGTTCACATAAAATATATATAAAAAATAACAGAGTGCAAAACCAATTGGCAAATTTTTTAGGCTAATTAGTCAAATTAGAAATGCAAAAACAAAGTTTGAGTCATAATTCATGTTAAAAAACAACAACAATCAATTTAACAGTTCATTTTATGTCAATTTTTGCACTAAATTTGCAACACAAAATACAAATTCTAAATAAATATAAAAGATGAGAGGTGAACGACAAAATCAAAGTTTGCAAAATTTAATTATTTTGGTATATATGTCTATTGATATATGCCCTCTAAAACAATATTTCAATCCAAAATGTGAAAAAGAAAAACAGTTTGCAACAAAATCAGTTATTCTGATGATATTGCATACTTTCTTTCCACAAAAGTGTAAAAAAAAGAATGGTTGTAGGAAATACTTCTGGTTCAACAAAAATCAGTATTTTTGATATTTTGCATCTTGTACTCATTAAATATTACCCGAATTTTCAAAAAACTGTGATTTGGAACGCATCAAATTTAGAAATAGAGAGGGATCAGTCATTTCGGTATGTTGTACAGAGTCCTGCCCGGTAAAGAATTTATATATACAAAATATAAAAAAAAAACTTGCAATGTGCAAAATCTAATTCTCCTTCTGTATGTCTTCTGTAATCAGTCTTTGCCCACAAACTATATATTACTAGCCTAGTTAACTAAGCTTTCTTCTTCGAGTAGATAAAATGAGTTTCTCTCAAACTAAAGCTTAGACGCGAACGAATGACTCAGCGGAAACCCCGAGTTTAAATTGGACAATGTGACTAATCGCTTCGGACGCCGTTTTAATTTATCTGTGAGTTGTTTACCAAGCTTGGCCACATCTTACTGTGGTAAAAACTTTATAGTTTACTAATGTTTGTTAGGGTGAGTGAAACCACTCGCTGGAATATTCGGATGAAAAGGGCTTTCCCCGACATGGACCACGTGAGCAAAGAACAATAGAATTAGCCAATCAAAAAGCGCGGTCAGATTTTGGCCGCAGAAAAATCGTTTAAGACCCAGCGTAATTTTTCCCACCTTAACTACTCCGATTTCCCGGTGGTAAGAAAAATTACGCTGGGTCTCCTGGCTAATATATTACATGAAAATGTCAAAACCATAAATTAGAAGAAATTAAATTTATACATCTTAAAAATAAGTAATTTTCTGTACTTTATTCTTAGAACTTTTTTGCAGGAAAAGAACTTCGCAAACCAAAATAGAATCAGGAAAATGTTTAAAATTTTCAGGGTTAATAACATTTTATGAATTTTGTGGCAATTTTACGTTTTGTATATATATTGTCAGTTGAATTTCTCGCTTTCATATAAAAACAGGAATAGCTTGCAAGTTGCAAAGTCAAATTCTACAAAAAATAGTTCTTTCGCTATATTGCATGATCCAAACACATAACATTTCAAAAAACACACAACAGTTTGTATATATTATATATATACACTATGTATATATATAAATGAAAAGTTACCCCAGCCTTTCATGTACATTTTTTACATTTAGGGTGAAAAATGTGAATCCTTCCGCTGCCTTTCCCAAAAAAATTAAAATAAAAAATAAATAATCAACAACCCATGTAAATACTGCAACAAAATCAAAAAATGTGAAAAAGCTACGTAAAGTTTCCCCATAATGTGAAAAACCTCTGTCAAAGTTTTTTCGGTGTTGTACTCCCTCAAAAAAGTTGAAACTTTTCTTAAATAAGACAAAATGTCATAAACAAAAACATTTTAGTCAGAACATCTAGAACAACAAAATCACTACACTTAAGGTACCAGAATTACTACATGTTAAATAAAAATTGTTTCGTCATATTACATGTAACCGATGTATATAAGTTTAGTTACACAAAATGTGAAAAATACATTATTTGCATATATACACAAAATGTGAAAAATACATTATTTGCTTAAAAACAGTCCTTAAACTATTCTGAAATATTATGTAATACTTTTTTAAAAGTTGTTGTGGCTTGGTAATTTAAGCTTAAAATGTCAAGTGAAATAAGTTACAGCCACATTCTTGGCAAAGACCACTACGATAACTACGGTAGCTAGCTTACATGTAAAAAGCAACATAAAACTCACAAGTTAGCTAGGTACTTGTAATCTTAAGTTTGAAGCTAACATAAGCTAGCTACAGCAGCTAATAGCTGGTCAGTTGAATATAAACTGGAGACTTAGCTAGGTATAAAGAACATGGCTACATAATTATAAAGTCCGAGCAAGCTAGCTATAGGTTGTTGTTGGTGTGGTTGGCTTTATGATGCTAGCTAACAAACATGTCTCACATCAATAATATCATCAAAACTAAAAAAAAACATAAACAAACCTTTGAAACCTTGCTATACTTCATTTACATACCATGCCTTTTTTCAAATGTTTTTGTAGATTTATTTTGAAGGCAAGAGAAGACAAATGCTTAAAAAGAACAGCCATCTTTTTTGCAAACACAATTTCCGTTACTTTGTGCTAGAACTTCATTTAACAAACCACACAAAACTCGCAGCTTTTCACGACAAAGAAGACATATATTTTACGGCAACATCAAAGATTCTTTTCGGCGACATCAAAGGAAAATAAACACATCCACTTTGCCTGTTACGGACACGTTGGACACACAGACACACAGGACACACTCTCCGTATTATTATAAGAGACTAGTTATTTAAACCCGTGGAATAATCCACTAATTGTCTTTTTAAAATTTATTGTGCTTCTTATCACAAAAATGTTTGTTAGCAATTTCATTAAGAAGGCTGAAAAAACGTTTTTAAAAGAAAACTCCTGGAGTAATCCACTCAAGAACATTTAAAATATATTTATGTTTTATATCACAAAGTGCTTTGTTGTCAATTTCAATAAAAAAGTACGAACAATGAATTAAAGAAATTAACAATAATAACAACGTTAATTGCCTGTGACTTATCTGCACAATAATTTATAACAAAGCACTCGTCACGGTAAATTTATATTAGCATGCAATGAAATTCTTAACTAATGAAATCACTTTATTTTATCACATGATTTTTTCTAGACAATTAAAATCGTAAACAAAACGTTTATAAAATACGGAACATTTTTATAGGGAATTTATTATAGACGCTTTTAAAGAAAATTGTAAAAAATATAATCCACTTTGCCTGTTACAGACACACAGACACACTCTTCGTATTATTATAGAGATGCTGTGATTGCAAAATTAACTACATTTAATCTAAATAACTAACGTTAGCTGAGACCTGGCATTTCACGCTGGATGTAGCCCTACAGGATAACTATATTTGCACTATTTTGGTTGGTCACTGTCTTTTCTACAAAAATTTGTAATCTTAAACATTAGTCAATCGGTTTAAATGATGTATAAATGACAGACAAAAATTCCATTGGATAAACCATACTTGTCAGATAGCTGTGATTAACCTATTTTTACCTGAACATATAGAGTAGGTACGTTTTGTGAAAAAATAGTGTGATCAAAAGCTTTTCATTATGTTTTAGGCCAAATGTTAGTTAAGCTTTACCCAACACATTTTGATATTCCACAAACCGGTTTAAATAACACACCACGCAGCACAATTTATCGTGAATCTTAGTTTTAAAAATATATCAGAATAAAGGCCTTCCAAAATCAAGAATTGTGTGACTTCTAACTAGCTAGCTAAAATGAAGAATAAAGAAAAATGACATGTAGTGTAGTATGTTGGCTAGGATAATTTCTGGATTTTAGGTCCATTTCTAGGTCCATTTAAAAAGAAGAAAATAAAAGATATTGAAATGTCAGTATATTTTCAAAAATATACTGATAATTTGTATTTACGTGGGAAAAATGTTAGCTGTAGATCCAATTAAACTATGAAAATATATAAAAATATAAATAAAAAAGCAAAAAAAGGTAGACAGACGGGCAGACAGACAGACAGACAGACAGACAGACAGACAGACAGACAGACAGACGGACAGACGGACAGACGGACAGACGGACAGACGGACAGACGGACAGACGGACAGACGGACAGACGGACAGACGGACAGACGGACAGACGGACAGACGGACAGACGGACAGACGGACAGACGGACAGACGGGCAGACGGGCAGACAGACAGACAGACAGACAGACAGACGGGCAGACAGACAGACAGACAGACAGACAGACAGACAGACAGACAGACAGACAGACGGGCAGAAAATACTGGGAATATTACAATTAGGTAAAGCGATTTCGAAAGTCTTTATCTATTTTAGTCTACGTAGTTAACTTTCTATTTTTTTTTTAATCTTAACACATGATCTACTAAAAAGAGATTCAACAGTTGAAAAATAAGCTCACACACACACGCACAGCTCCTTTGAAATTTCCTTTCTTAAAGCTTTCGATTTTTCAGGTCAAATATGTTTTTACTTTTTCAAATTTAGTTATATTAGCTAGATATGGAAAAGATAACCATACAAGGTGTACAGCATTACCAAGCTGCATGTGGAGTGTTCAGTATTAAGGGAAACTGAATAAGAATTCAAAAGTGCCTAAAACGAGTCAGTCGTACTTACTTTCAACCAACCAATGTTCAGATAGTCAAATGAGCACTTTCAATTTTTCAGATTCGCTGCTAACATATTAGTTCCATATATGTATTGTTATCCTAGATATACAGGTTGCACCAAAGCCTGGAAAACAAAGTCCAACATCATCATCCAATATTGGGTTAATAGCAGGTATTGCAGCTGCTGCTGTTGTTGCCTTAATTGCAATGATTGTTGTCATCATCTTCATAAGGAGGTATGCTGGTTATTTAACTTGTTTTGAAACAGGACATAAAAAAAGAAAATGTTTCTTTCATTCTTGTATAAGCTTTAAACCTTGCAGAAAACAACAGCTATGAATGATTTTTCAATAAAACGCAATGTATTATAATTGTAGGCAAGGAAGAATGTTATAAGTGAATAAATCTTAAGATGGTTGTTAAAGCCAAATATAATTCAAAAACATGTTTTAGTGTTCTAGTTAATTTTTTTAAAACTATTTTCAAGTGTAAACAGTTTTAAAAATGAACTTTTATTGATTTTTAATTATTATTATTGTTCTTGGTAAAAACTATTGGAAACTCCCAAATAGAAACGCTGCAACGGAAATATTTACCATAAACTTTGAAAACCCATTATTTGCAACACAGAATATAAATCAACTAAAATCTGTTATTTCGGTCTATTGCATACCCTCTTCTTTTTTATCGAAATGCAAAGTTAAATCATTTCGGTATATTGCACATAGCCCCAATATTTTAATCGAAAATGTGGAAGAGAAAAACATAAATCAAACAAAAATTAGTTACTGCAGTAATTTTCCATGCCTCACAAAAGTTTACACAAAATATAAAAAAAAAACAGTTTGTGAGAAGAAAACCCAAAAATATCCAAAATTATGTACTGCTATTACTCAATAATGATGTTGGTGTTGTCGTCGTTGTCGTTGTCGTTTTTGTTGTTGTTGGGAAAGTTGCGTTGTTGGAATTCCGTATAACAATCCATTAATAGTGGCACAATATTAAAAGCAATTTTATAAGTATTGTTAACCACAATGCTACGATTGTTATTCCATTATTTCTATTTTTTCTCTGCTTTGTTTACAACAACATGCATAGAGTATTAGGATAATATTACCAGTATATTACTTTGGTGTCTCTAATCATTTCATGAAATAACGTGAATTTGACATCAAAATTTTGGTGATAGATGTATTTAAATTGTAGGGTAGTACAAGTGTGTAAATGATTACAATCTGAAAATGGTTTGGAAGGCTAAATATAATTTAAAAACATTTAGTGTTTTAGTTATTTTGTAACCTGTGTGTTGATGAAATTTTCATGTTATGCACAGTGTATCTTATAACCAGTCAATTATCCATTAAATGTTTTTTTTATGTGAATCACAATCTCACTCTTAATTCAGATAATTGCTAAAACACAGAGAGTAGAGATGTTTTTACTGCAGCCTTTATAGGATTACCAGAAAACAGGCTAATTTAAAATCTAAATCGTAAATTGTATAATCGATACATCCCGGTGCTCGCAGAAAAAATACAGAGGATGGTATGCTATCTTATACGAATTTATCCTTGCGTTTAATTAGTTTTGAAATTTTGGTTTAGACGGCGAAAACCCTTGAAGCGTTCTGGTGACGATCGCGGTTCTGCATCTTCCATAGAGCTGAAAAGTCAAGATGAGTTAAAAATGCAAGAAAACAATTATGACGAGATTAATGCAGGTTCGTTGCAACGTGTTTTTTTTCATTTAGTGCTTAAATCTATTTGACTCTTTATCTATCTTTCTTTCCTTTTAAAGGACCGTCAAACGAATCTTACTACAATATTCCTTTGAAACCTAAATTTCCGCCACTTTCCATTCAAGAGTTTTTGTCATTTTATTTGGAACACCAGGACAATGTTAGCTCAGACATTGTAAAACAATACAAAAGCGTTCCAATGGAGCGTTTGCATGACTGCGAAGTTGGTTTGATGTCTCAAAATAAAGAAAAAAATCGTTACTTGAACGTCACGGCATATGACCATACACGCGTTCTCTTGCAGGAAATTACTGGTGAAGAGACTAGTGATTACATTAATGCAAACTATATTCAGAACTACTCTGGAGAATTTGAATATATTGCAGCTCAAGGACCAAAAAAGGAAACAATTTTTGATTTTTGGCGCATGGTGCTTGGTGAGAAACCTGCAGCTGTTATCATGCTTACAAAGATGACGGAGGATGGTAAACCAAAATGTGCGCAGTATTGGCCGAAGAATAACGGGAAGCGAGTTTATAATGGTATTGAAGTGGAAGTGATTGAAGTACAAGTATATGCTGACTATGTAATTCGTAAAATGAAAGTGAGTTACGAAGATAACAAACATCAATTTATGCATTTGCACTTCACTTCCTGGCCTGACCACGGCTGTCCAGATTACCCAACGTTGCTGTTAAATTTCTGTTATCGAGTGAGACAACTCATCCCATATGAAAGTGGAAAGCAACTTCTTGTGCATTGTAGTGCTGGTGTTGGTAGAACTGGATCATATATTATCATTGACGCGATGCTGCATTTGATCAAAACAAAACATCTTGTTGATATCTACAACTACTTTGAAAGCATTCGACAAAATCGCGTCCAATTGGTGCAAACGGTCGAGCAGTACAGATTCGTTCACAGTGCGATTTACGAAGCCTTGTGTTGTGGTTATACTGGTGTAGCCGCATCAATATTCCCAGAGACGTTCCGAAATTTAATATCAAATAAGCAAGGCGGAAAGTTTCTTTTGGAAATAGAATTTGAGCGATTAAATAGCGTTAATACATCCTTCGGTGAAGGTAACTTCAAAGCAGCAATGTTGGAAGAAAATGCCAGTAAGAACAGATACCCAGATATATTAGCAGGTGGGCATTTTGATATTTACTGTTTGTTGCTTAGTACGCTACCGTAA
>JASGCC010001119.1:0-42760 GCA_030067915.1 Hydractinia echinata | reverse complement strand
CCAATATTAACATAATAAAGGATGTTTAAATTTGGTACCGAGAATGTTAATACGCGAGACTTTTATGCCACGGCGGCTCCATTAAATATCAAAGATGTCAATACTGAAAATATCGTGCTAAGCGATCCCGTTCCGACCAACAGAGGCAAAGATGAACGCACCGTACTTGGTTATAAAAATGGTGACAAGATCCGGCCTTTAACAATCAAAACACCCAAGAAGCTCTATTCAAACGGTGCCTCGCGCTATAACGAGACATCTGCCCTCACCATGTCATTCGATATCTATAATCACCCCGAATGGCTAAAGAAGTTTAATAGTATCATGGCCGCGGTACAAGCTTTGAAATTACAAACCTTTGCTACCCCGCCCGTGAAAAGAGGCAAGTACATCACGGCAAAGGTGAGGGAACGGGATGGCAAACTCAAGACGGACTTCCACTCCGGAGAAGTCCCGTTAGGGGAAAGCTGCGAGTGCCAAGCCATTCTAAAACTATCCGGCATCTACAAACAAGGTTCAAACCATCATATGCAAATCTATCTGGATGAGTGCAAGTATCAAACCTTATCATTACATACTACCCGCTACCTTTGCGATTCGGATGACGAGAGTGACAACAAGGAATCCTATTTTGGAATAGCTTAAAAAAATGCGTTATGTGGTTGTTCTCGAACCATATAAAAACATGTTCGTTACCGATTTAAAAAGGGAAGCCAAAGCGCTAAAGATCCGTAATATTTCAACCATGAACAAGGCCGCCCTTATTGAAGCGATCCGAAAGGTGAAGTATAAGGACGCTTCCACCCAAACCGACGTCCCCTACTGCGAACCATGCGTTACCCTAGCTTGGGAGAAGAACCTCGAGCAGTATGCGCGAGAGCTATCCGAGAGGAAGAAACGTATATGGTATGATAAATTCTATACAGTCGATCCAGATAGTGGGGAAGTACTCGTCTAGTATGTTGAACAACATATTAGACTACGAATATGCGGGTGGTTCATCTAAATACCGCCTACATGTTGCACAGATTAAAGTTTTTTCATAAGCTCCTCCTTCGCCTCCTCGCGCCCCTTCGCGACAAGCTGCTGTCGCTCCCGCTCATTAAGGGTATTCACGGCTTGTTTCGTTCTTTGACGGACTTGTTCCTTCAGCAGCATGTATTTTTGCTTCTCCTGCATAATCAAGCTGAATTCATAGTCGCTGATCACCCCATTCTCCACAGCTTTGCTAATGAGGTCAACAACAGAGTTGAGTTTAGTCCCCGCGAGTAGCCTGATGCTCTCGTGCTTCTTCGACTTGACATCTAGCCTCTTCCCCGCATTCCGCAGACCTGCTTGCCCTAGTCCTACGGCGATCGTGATGCCACCCATAGCTACGGCGAGAGGTACACCAATTCCGGATAACGTACTACCAATACCAACACCAGAAGTGATAACACTTATAGCCAATAAGCCATGGTCAGTGAATCTCACCCACGTGCCATGCATTTTGAACTTTTTAGCGAGCCTATCCCGCTCTTTTGATTCATTGCGGAGATACTGCTCTACCTCCTCGATTTTGCGCATTCTGTACACTTGGCTTTCATCAAGCTCGTCAGGTGCACTTGGTAAACTCGGATAAAGCTTTGCGATTTCACTCATATTTATTCTATAAGAAGATGCATCGTTAGCCCCACGAAGGCTACATTATTATCGTGATGATGCTCGTCTGTCAACATGAACTCCAAACGATCTGTGGAACCTGTCAAAGGAAGGTAAACAGGGGTGTCAAAACTCCAGGTTATCATGTCCCACAAGCGTCAATCTCCTTAGTGGGTAGCAAAGCGAGAATCTTAGATTTGTTCACATCTAGCAGGCAGTCGCCTTCATCCAACTGGGGGCAAACAAGTCGGAGTCGCTGGTAGACGTCAGTTTTATAGAAGCTGTCATGATCGCCCGCTGTAAACTCTACCTTGTTATCAAAGGCCCACCCCATGAGGTCCTGCAGTGGTTGATCTATTATCACAACATACCCCTTGTTAACTCTAATCCTACAGCGTCCGTTCGTGAGTACGAATAGCTTTATCCTTCCCCCTGCTTGATTGTTGATAATAGCCGTGAGATCCTCGATTCGATATAAACCCGGCTCAATGGGGATGAGGACTTCCAACGGTCCCAGCCTCAGACTGCCGCCCGTCTTATAGATGCTGATCTCGCTCCTTGTGAAGATGTTCGACCACGTAGGTCGAATACTGATCGTCTTTAGAGCGATCCTTGTATCCTGCCCCATGTAGTCCTCAAATATCGTAGGCTTCTCTATATCCGTAACATACAGTTGTCTCATGTTTCTTTAAAAGAAACATGAATATCTACAGCTATAATCCCAAGGCAAAGGATGCATCTAATCATGGGCGATATTTGGAAAGACTCAAGGGTGAGCAACTCTCTGTTCAGAGCATTGTCATTGACGCTCAAGGGTCCCATTTACGGCAAAGTTCCCGAACATCTTTGTCGACTACGAGCTCCAAGGTACAGCCGTTGGAGTGTGGCAGAGTCACCCTTTCAGTATCTGGTCTACACAACTCAACTTTGCCACCTACTGCGCAACTTCCGCTTGCGGTATTTCCATGCAGCATCTCACTGCTGCGCAACCTTTGGTTCGTGCAGTTTATCTCTTCCACGTCAATTTTCAAATACGCAAAATCCTGGCGGAGATCGAGGTGTCTTTACCGGGATCGGATAGATTTCAACGTCTCAACAACCCTTTCAATGAGGAAAAATTCCAGCAATTAGCACGTGAATTTGGTGTAAGTGGTATCCCCCAGGAATGGAGGAACGAGACCTTGTTCAGTAGTTGGCAAGCCCATCGAGAGGACTACCCCGGCTCGGGTCCTAGCTATCTCGATGAGGACTCTTGGAGTCGATGGATTATCGAGACCTCCCAGGGTCTAACACGTGTTGGTATAGAGAGACTATCCCAATCCACGCGATTATACGCGTATCTCATCCTGGAGAGCCAAGCCAACGCTAGTTCAAGCATCATTGGCGACCAGGGTAGTTCGATCGATGCCCAACGCTTGTACTTGACGACCCTTAAAGCTCTGATCCTCCGGCCTAGTAACAGGGGTGAGGAAATAAAGAGATTCCAAAATGTGCTCAAGTATGCACGTAGAAAGGTCGATTTCACGGTGGCTCATGGAGTATACATGATTCCTAGTGATATGGGTCTTCATATCGGGAATATTCAGAATTTCACGAACAAAATCCTCATCAGTAAAGAGTACTTCTCCATCGGTGTTAACCTTGATTTTAATCGCATGTCGCCCCCTAAGCATACCGAGCAGGTCGTCAAACCTCCAAAGCAAGAAATAGGGGGTAGGGGTGCCACCCATACCCCAAATGCCGACCAAAATCAGCATGAAATATCGGGGGCATCTCCGCCGGCCCCCGATCAGGTATGCGAGGAGGCGGTGCCACCGCCCCCCTTGCGCGTCATGAAATAGCTGTAATTAGTAATTACCACCGTGGAAGAGGGAAAAATCCGCACGAGGACAACAAAGCCGCCTTGGTTACAACAGGGGTAGGCCTCATCCTTGCCTATATTTGGCTGAAAAAATAGGTCTAAATTTGATTGGTTGGGTATACCTGATATTAAGTACACCCAACACACTAGATGATAGCCGCCCTATGATTTTTTGGAACTGCGATCCGCGCTGCTACCCTTCCTAACGTATGCCACAACGAAAGCGACGACAGCAGCTATGGCCATGTATAGATGCCTCGCCACATATTCGACAACCTTCGCTGCTACTCTGAAGAAGAACGACACAACGCTGCCTATGATCCCTGGTAGAGCAGCACCGGCCTTACCTGCTAGGTACTTCAGGAATTTTCCGAGTCTTTCAAGCTGCTTCCGTACAAAACCTTTTCCACCCCCAGCGGCACTTCCTCCGGAAGCAGCAGCACCTCCACCACCTGTAACAGCGAGCACGATGGTGGAAATCAGTAGACCGATAGCCGAGACTATACTAGCTATAGTCAAGCCTTGTTCCTTGAACAAGATTCCGAACTTTTCCCGCAGTGACGTGTCTTCTCCAGCGATTTTCATCAGAGTTTCCTTGATCGCTTTTAGTTAACTCTGGATGCCTGAGGAAAGTAAACCGTGCGCTTTTCGTGCTTCTTCCCTCTGATCCTTAAGCTGTTCCATCTCTTCCCTTGCCTTCGCGAGGTCTTCGTTCCAGATGACTAGCTGCCCTTCAGATGCTCCAGGTGTGGCCTTCTTGCTCTCGACCCTCTTCACCTTGACTTCCGCTTTGTCGATCTCGTTATCGTAAGATATCATCTTGCTTTTGAGGTGCCTAAGGTTGCCCTGGAGCGTTTGAAGCTCTAGGTTAAGTCCTCTTCTTTCACGCTCCGTGAAGGTTCCATCCCTGCCAAAGGAATTATCTTCGATAAGGCTCTCCGTCTCGTCTAGAACATCCCCAAGCAGCGGCATCATATCGATATCATCAGCCCTCGCTTCAACGTGAACAATCTCTTTAAGGATTGCCTGGGCCGCTGCCCTACCCCTGTTGGGTGTGTTATAGTCGGTAAGCCCCAGGGCCCGCAGACGTGTACTACCTAACAACGATTGTATCGTGCTGGGGGCTTTTAATGTACCATCCTGATTCGTAAGCACTATTTCATTGAAAATTTTATGCCCCTTCGCAACCTTTTTAACAATCAGCTGATCCCCCTCCTTCATCTCGAAGGCATCGTAATGTATCGCATTAAGCTGTACCCTCAACCTCACCGTAAGGAGATTGTAGAGATCGTCAACCTTTGATCTCAGTAGCTTCTCCCTTGCCATGAGAGTCATGATGTCTTGTTGACCCCGCTCTTCTGGCGCTAGCTCATTAGGCTGATGGGGTAGGTCTTCAAACCTACTGAAAGTACTCTCCGGCCCCGCGTTGTCTGGAATATTCTCCTCCGCTGTAAAGTCGTCTTCGTATCCTGGATTATCAGTCATTTTATTCAACTCGCAAGACCCTAATAATAAACCATGAGTAACATGTACGGAACTAAGCTAGATCCCAATGCAGAAGTCAAGACGCTGTTTGCCATGAAAGGTAAGAAGCAGCGTGTTAAAGTAAGTCACATCCCCAGTACCATCAACCAGAACGAAGACTTGTACGTGGATGTACCGAACATGGGGCGGGACGACGTCATTTTCCCAGGCTCTCTCAGGCTCCTTTTCAACCTGGAGCTTGAGGGTACGAACACGAAGAGAACCATCGTCAGCAACATTGGCAAGGCCCTGGTGCAAAACCTACGTATCACGTTGAACGGTAATGAGGTGCAGAACATTATCGACTATAATGTGCTCGCTACCTACAGAGATCTCTGGCTCCCCAAGTTTGAGAGAGAGAACAACCTCATTTTGGATGGCATCAACCCTAACGATGGTACCATTAGAGCCCTACAAGTGAAAGCAACGGACCATGTCGGAACAGATGAAGAGAGGGCGATCGTGGCAGCGTATGGGAACACCTTTTGCATCTCATTAGGCAAAATGTTTGAGTTGACGAGGGATTTACCCTTATACCAGGGAGGACTCCATGACAGGCTACAGTTCGTCCTGCATTTTGCAGGGTATGGTGATGTCGTCAATGATGCAGGCACGGCAGCATCAGGGAGCACGGAAGCCAAGCCAGCCGACGCTCAGTACAAGATTACCAACATTGCCCTAGAGTTTGACAAAGTGCACCACGAGCAGTGCTATGATGTCACGATATTCGAGACTCGCGCTACCTTATTAAAGGGTACTCCGTAGCAAAGTGGTCACCATGAAAAAGTCTGATACCTCATATAACCTCCAGATCGATACACCCGCAAAGAGCCTGAAGGGGGTGCTACTACTATTCGTAGACTCTGGGAGAGTCAAAGCTTACTCGGGTGTAAACGAAACGTTCTACAATCCCAAGATCGAAAGAATCTCGATCACTGTCGAAGGTGAGCATAACGAACTGTACAGCCACGCCATGCTACCGAAGGATCATCTTGAACAAGTCTTTGAATTGTTCGGTAGTCATGACAGTGAGGTGACGATCGGGCAGGTGACGATCATGACTGAGAGATACGCGCTCTTCATCGATTTTCGTAGCTCTCCAGATAATATCCTGCATGGATCGGGTAGACCATTGCAGAGGTTGAGTGATGGTATAACCCTACACATGACCAAGAAAGCTGACGGAAGTACCGGGGATTTCAAGTGCTACGTGTACTTGATGCAGGATGCGCAGCTGAATATTTTAGATGGGCGATTCCACGGAGTAGAATATTAGAATACTAGTCGATAAGGCCCGTGGAAAAATCCACTTAGGCAAAAGGCCATTGAAATAATAGGGTGCTTTAGATGTTTTGCTGACGTCAGCAGTGCATATACAAAAAAAAAATGTTCTTAAAATCTTACACAAAATGTCAAATGTCAAATCTTACACAAAATAAAAAAAGAACAGCTTGCAAGGTGCAAAATCTACATGATAAAAAGTTACAACAACGACACTCACAACATCGACACTCACAATACCAATACTCACAAAACTGACAGTAAGAACACCGACAGTTACAATACCGACCGTCACAACACGGATAATAACAATGTCAGAAATAACGCATCTGAAATATGTACATCTTATAAGTGATTATGTTGAAAACCCTCAGTATTTTATTCTGAAATGTCAAAAAGTTGGCCTGCAAGAGCACAAATCAACAAAAATAAGTTATTTACACATTTTAAATATTGTCTTTCCCTTAAAAGCTTATACAAAAATATGAAAAAGCCATAGTTTGGAAAACATCAAATTTAAATCTACAAAAATCAGTCATTTCAGTTGCATACCATCCTCTCCCACAAAAATTTACACAAAATGTAAAAATCAACCAGTTAAGAACACAAAAAATTTTCTTTTTAGTTTGATGATCTGTACTGCCCTTTACCAACAATTTTGAACCGAAATGTCAAAAAATCAATAAGCAAAAATAAACTTGAATAAAAAAATCATTATTTTGGAAACATTGTATACGGTTCGTAAACAAAAGTTTACACAAAATGTAAAACAGATTGGTTTTTGAGAATCACATCTAAATCAACAAAAATAATTTCATTCAGCATGTCGTATATTGCCATTACCCATTAATCTTCCACAAAAAGGGTATATATAAAACACATCAAAATTTAGAAAAATTAGTCATTTCAGTGTATATATACAGTCCTCGCCATTAGATTACAAAATATAAAAAACAAAAACAGTTTCAGTCAGAACATTAAGTATTTTTTTATCATCAGCAAACATTTATCCCTACAAAATTTTGTAAAATTCTCAAGAAAAACAAAACCGTGAAACCATGGAATTCTCTTCCAGCAAAAATGACATCACATACAGTTAGTTCTCCCCAACAATAGTTTATATTACGAAATATAAAGACATCAGCTTATAGTGAAATCCGATTCTACAAAAATTTGTTTTTTCAGTATATTGCATGTGGTCTATTTCCACAAAACTTCAAAAAACAGCATTTTGCAACACAAACAATATAAACTGACTTAACCATATTACCATCCTCTCATAATTTTTTTTAAACCAAAGTGATAAACCCACGTAAATTTCCAATCAAATATAAAAAAACCCTGTAAAAAAACCTGGCATTTTACATGTAGGCTGACAAAAGTTTAACGGGATGTCAGAAACAAAATAATAAAAAATAACTTAACACACACACTTTAAATTCTACAAAATTTGTTCCACTTTTCAAAAGTTTATAATGCGAAATACAAAAAGACATCAGCTTACACAACAATGAAGTGTAATTCTACAAAAATTTGTTCTTTTAGTATATTGCATGTGGTCTATTTCCACAAAGGTTTACACAAAATTTCAAAAAACAGCATTTTGCAACACAAACAATATAAACTGACTTAACCATATTACCATCCTCTCATAATTTTTTTTAACCCAAAGTGATAAACCCACGTAAATTTCCAATCAAATGTAAAAAACCCTGTAAAAAAACCTGGCATTTTACATGTAGGCTGATAAAAGTTTAACGGGATGTCAGAAACAAAATAATAAAAAATAACTTAACACACACACTTTAAATTCTACAAAATTTGTTCCACTTGTCAAAAGTTTATAATGCGAAATACAAAAAGACATCAGCTTACACAACAATGAAGTGTAATTCTACAAAAATTTGTTCTTTTAGTATATTGCATGTGGTCTATTTCCACAAAAGTTTACACAAAATTTCAAAAAACAGTATTTTGCAACACAAACAATATAAACTGACTTAACCATACCATCCTCTCATAATTTTTTTAACCCAAAGTGATAAACCCACGTAAATTTCCAATCAAATGTAAAAAAACCCTGTAAAAAAACCTGGCATTTTACATGTAGGCTGACAAAAGTTTAACGGGATGTCAGAAACAAAATAATAAAAAATAACTTAACACACACACTTTAAATTCTACAAAATTTGTTCCACTTGTCAAAAGTTTATAATGCGAAATACAAAAAGACATCAGCTTACACAACAATGAAGTGTAATTCTACAAAAATTTGTTCTTTTAGTATATTGCATGTGGTCTATTTCCACAAAAGTTTACCCAAATTTCAAATAACAGCACTTTGCAACACAAACAATATAAACGACAACCATACCATCCTCTCATAAATTTTTTTAACTCAAAGTCATAAACCCACGTAAATTTCTAATGTAATTTCAATAACCCCTGTAAAAATAACTTGGCATTTTACACCACGTAGCCTGACAAAAGTTTAACAGGATGTCAGAAACAAAACAATAAAAAATAACTTAACACACACACTTTAAATTCTACAAAATTTGTTCCACTTGTGATTTTGCAGGTAATGTGAAAAAAACTATACTCTATGGGCATTATTAATGAGTCACACTATCCTAAAGGTTCAAGAAAGATTTTGTAGCTAGCTTGCTACATCATAATTCGTGTTCAAAAAAGAAGAAAAGTTTGACTAAAGGTAGAGATAAATACCTAAAAAAAGAGGAATAACAACATAACTTATAGGTTAGAGCTAACTATGGGATGGAGCCTTCTTGAAGCTAACATTAGCTAGCTAACAGTAGCTAGGACACCCAGTTAAATATACTTAAGCTGGGGAGACTTATCTACGTCTATAGCTAGCCATTTGTGCTTAGTAAAACACATAATAAAGGAAAACAATAGCTATGTAAAAATTATGACATTTGCAGTTAGTTCAACAAACCAGAATTTTCTATTTCGCCAGCACATTGTAGCCAGCTAACAGCTTTATGTAGCATTTTGAATTTTAGGACAAATACATTAGTTACGCACCAGGAGACACATTAATTATGCATAAAAAACAAAACAAAAAACGCGGTAAACTTTAAGATTTTTTTTGAGAATACGATTCTCCTTGACAATTTTAAGTGTCCTACATATAAAAACGGAACGTCTAAAAATATCAAAGTTCTTACTTTTTTCTGAATTCCAAGTCACTTGAACTTGAAACGCTAGCATTCATTTTCTACTTCTAACTTTACTTTACTACTTCTAGCTCCACTCTTCACTTCCGAAGTAACTTATTGTGGCTTCCAACTTCACTTTTCTACTTTTACTTCTACTTCTTCACTTGGACTTTTCTTTCTTTCTCATATATTCTTTTTTGAAACACTTTACCATTTCACTTTTTGCACTTTTTTGAAGACGAAGGGCCTGTTCCTTTGTTGTTGTTTTGTGTGTCGATGTTAACCCTGTTCCAAATTATATGCTTTTTTAATCCACGCCACTTCTTCACTTTGACTTTCCTTGCTCTTAATATCTGCACTTTTTTATGACTCGTAGGGATCGTCGAAAATAAGACATTTTTTATCCGCTTCTTTAGTTCGCCTTTTGTCGAGAACTTTGTCGAGAGATTTTTATGTTTGTTTGTTTTTACGCCAAGGAAACTTTTTATTCGAATGCCGTCCCGTTTGAAAGTACGTATTTCAGCGAATCATACTGCTTATTTTCTATCACGTGGTTTCTACCGGTTGCGAGACAAATGTAAACAAAACAAAAAAACTCGACAAACTCGCGCATTCGGGTAATAAAAAATATTGCGTTTGCAAAAGTGACAGACAGACACACGGAACTGGCTTATTATTATAAGAGATAACATGGCGACCATCGGTGTTCTTGTTGCAGGTGCCGCGATTAACGCGTTGGCATTCAGCGGAAGTAATTTCCTATTCTCCAAACTCTCAGGGTATGGTGAAGCAGAACGTAAGATGCATGATAAAGCATTCGAACAGCTTCAAGCAGCTCAAGCACAATGGGTCCGGGACAGACAGGCCAAATTGGATTGGTACAACAAGCAGCGTGAGCTGCAGCGTCAAGCGGGTGAAAGTTTGAAAGAACTTGATGAAGGTATGCGAGAGTACTATATAGCATCGATCGAGAAAGCCCCCAAGCTCTCAGACTATTATGTACCCTCCAAACAACAGCAGGACGGTGAGCTGACTTTCATCGTGGGCTCGTTGGCTGTTCTAGGGGTGATCGCGTACAAATATTCGTTAGGTACATCCAGACAAGGTTTTGACATGTATAATATAAAGACATGTCAAAATTATTTACCAAGGAGGAGGCTGAAAAGCTAAGCAGTATCTACTATACCCCGGAACATCTCTGGACTGGACGGAAAGCCATTAAATTGCTCTCCGAGGAGAGTAGTCTCTCCAAAAAGAGGGTGACGCATTGGCTGACTCGTCAACTGCTCTGGCTCCGACATATCAAAGGCCCCAAGCGCATCGACTACCCTCATTTCACCATTACGAAACCCAATGAGATGCATCAGTTTGACTTGCTCTACATGCCGCATGACAGGCTGTACGGCAGCACCTATAAATACATACTGACGGGCATCGATGTAGCTTCGCGCTACAAAGTGGCTAGACCCTTGAGAACCAAGAAAGCCAGCGAGGTTGCTGACATGATCAAGGAGATTTACCAAGCTGGACCTTTACGATATCCCAAGACCTTCCAGTGCGACAATGGTAGTGAGTTCAAGTCGGACGTGACGAAACTGCTGGAAAGTAAGGGCGTCGAATTAAAACGGGCAAGTACCAAGTACCACAACACTTTCTCGGCTTTTGTCGAGAGCTACAACAGGGTGCTCGCGCAGAGATTGTTCAATCCTCAAGATGCGCAAGAGCTTGCCTCTGACGAGACTAGTACCACATGGGTCAAACACTTGTACACTATCGTCAAAAGCATGAACAATAGCGAAACGTCTATGATCGACATGAAGCCCTCGAAAGCCATCAAGCTGGATGAAGTCCCGCTTACGAAAAGTGAGCCGCATCCGGAAGAGAAAACCCTACCTGAGGATGGCTTATACTTGTACTTGTTTCAACCTGGAGAAGAGCACGGTGATGCTAAAAGACGCGCGACCGCCGCTTGGTGGAGCAAGAAAACGTATAGACTGGATCGTATCGTGACAGGGTCGAGGTTGTTATACTATCTGGCGGGTGGGCCTGATCGGAGTTTTGTGGCGGAGGAGTTGATTCTAATACCGGAGGGTGTAGAAGTACCTCCGGAGCATGTCAAAAAGTGGTAAATTTCTCATCTTTGTGATTCAAAAGAGTCACAAAGGCTGCCACACCTCAAAAGAAGGCAATAAAGCCCGGCCTCTGCCAGTAAAATCGTGTCTTGATGAAGGGGGTCGGCAGTGACCTTGCGTTCCATCACATTTTTTCGAGTCGGATGGCCAGTTTACAGGTTCGTACGCTGCGTACGAACCGCTCAGTTGCAACTTGTGAGCGTAATTTTCCTGACTACAGTGGTTGCGGATGGTATGAGATGTGTCTTTTTTTTATATGCTCTTAATTTTGAATTGCATGTGCTGTGGGTAGTTAATGTGAGCCACAGGTTCACATTAATACCAACCCTATCACAGTCCTCTATATATCACGCGTGCTACCATGATGATGGATCCTACAGTGGCTAATGTTGCGACCTTTTTCGCACAGTCACGCACTTGGCGCAATTCCTACAGTATGCTGCCTAGTAGTTCATCCGCTTCGGCATGTTCCGGGTTAGAAATGTTATCATAGGCTAGCTCGTCCTCCAATTTCTTAATCCGTTCCATAAGCTGCTTAATTGTATCCTCTGTCATATTTATTTAGGGGTGAGAACTGAACGAGGGCGATATTCTATAACATTTATATATCGAGAACGCGATAAGAATGAAGGACCCCGCGGTGGCAAATGCAGTGACTTTTCTTGCGTACCCTCGCAGGTCGTACAATTCCTCCTCGCTCGCTTCAAGGGAGCGTTCCAGGTATGAATTTTTCTCGTCCTCCCACCTTATTTCATCCTTCATTTCCCTGATCTGTTCGATAAGATTTTTTACTACCACATCTGAATGAGACATATTTATTTAGTTGAGAATCACTGCAAAATCTTCCAAGTCCGAGGGTGCTCCAGCCTTACGTATAAGCAAGAGTGTTTCGATCTTTTCAACCCTGTTTTGATAGTCTCCCAGTCGTCGATCATGTTCGTTTCTGCATCGATCATCTTCATATCAGTCCTTTCCGAGGGATACCAGAGGAAGAGTTGTTTCTTTTGACGTCGCAGGTTCTTTGGCAGGGCTGTATAACTCTGCGTTAATAACCACAAGCTATGACGTTTATGCCTTCCACTAATGGCGAGCTCTAGTAAGGGTTGACGCTTTTTATCCAGGTTCTCGTCAGCGATCATGTCATCAACGATGAAGAGGGTCTCTTCACCCGCAAGCAGCTTTGATAATTGCTCGATCCGGTCGAAGAGTTGACCTTTGGGGTCCACGAGGAAAACGTAGTCATCTTTCCATAGTGAACCTCTCTCGAGGTAGGTCCTATTCCACTGTATTGTAGGACATAGAATGATAATGTTGTTGAAATGATGCTCATACTCGCTCTCGAGCAAATCCAGGACTAGCTGGGTCTTACCGCATGAGGTGGGCCCTGTGAAGATCGCCGTATGCCGGTCGTTCACTATATCAAGAACCATTTATTCCAGGCTTATGTGTAGTTGGTGACTACACATAATCTTCACTAATGTGACGAGGGCATCATGACTATTTTGATGCTCCGTGGGTACTACCGGCACCCTCTATTTCGGCTTTGGAACGATAGATGCGGGAAGCCACCCTTTGCTGACGGCCATCTCTCTCGAACCTCTACCTGCTGTAAAATAGGCCACCATTTTGAGGGCATCGCTCGAGTCCATCTTGGTGGAGGGGCGCGTGATGCCAAGGAACTTTTTGCCCGCCATCGCGTAGGCAAACGTGAACCCAAGGTCCACGACTGTTTCATAGAGCATATCGATAATATCTTTCTGATGTGGTGTCACGTTTGTAGACATTTATATTATAGGGTCTAAGACATCTTGAAAATGTCGATATCGGGCTGTCGCTCTTGCTTTTGCTTTTGCGTGGGCAGAGGCGCATGTGGCTCAGGGATTTCGACAGGCTGGCGAGCCGGCTGTTTACGGAAAATATAGAACCCAACTCCCACACAGGTGAGTATGACTTCGAGACCGCCTGCGCTATAGATATATACACTACCTGTGGATTTGGGGGGTCCTGCGGTAAGTTCCTGACTCTCTTCGGAAGTACTTTTGTCCAAGTTCTTCTTCTTCTCCAGCTTGTCCTTGCGATTCCATTCCACAAGTCTCTTGCCGGCAGCAACACGTCCCTCGTTCTTCTTGGTAATTACTTGGTTAGGTTCCTCGCTCATTTTCTTATAGGTCTAAGACGTATAAGAATCACTTCTTTTTTACGGTGATATGGAAGGACAGACCCTGATCCTCAAGGATCTCCATGGTATCTTTCATCCCTGTGAGTATAGCCTCCGGGGTGTTTAAAACACTCTCGAAATATCTCAAGAACTCCCTGAATGTCATGGGTTCTTCTTTTGGTGGGGCTTTAAGCTTCCTCTCCCTCATCAGTGCCGCCAATTTGTGGCCCCATGCGACTCTCCCCGGGTGCTTTTTCCTTACCTCAACAATTTTTTCGACGGGCTCGGTTTGTTGTTTTTGTTGGTTGATTATAATACAAGCGCTTCTCATCTTTCTCTCTTGTTCAAGATCATCTCGCTCTTCACCCGCCCGGGTCACGAGCCTCACAGAGAGCACTCCCCTCTAGCCGGCTTTCACACCGCATCTGCCAGACGTTCTTATAGCGTTCTTATGTAGGGTTCTCACTAAATTACAGACGTGCGGTGGGAAGCGCGCCGCCGGTGTAGTCAAAATTTCTGGACCATGCGCGCTCAAATCCCCTGTCAAACTGCACCAGTCCGAATAGCGCAAGGTAGAGGTTTTGGCTAGAGATAGAACATTATTTCTTACTCTTTCATAAAATTCACGATTATCCATTGATATCTTTGATAGACTGTTTCCCATTATTCTCTTGATCTACATCAGAGCCCTCTTCAACCACTTTGAACGCGGGTAGTTGGCAGTGATTGACAGTATGCGCAGCTAGTAGAAGAGGTGTTAGAAGCTTACCAAAAGCAGAGTAGACGAGGCGGCCCAAGTCAGCCATGGAGTCCTTGATGATGGGGTCCTCTTCAATATCTCTCGACAGAGCCTCGGCGCTATCGAGCTGCACCACACGTGCTACAACTTTGTTGTACATGCTGATTGCTTGTGACGATAGGGCTTTTGCCGTCCTCTTGCCCTTCTCTTGGAGTTCACGTTGAACGAACTCGTTGTACATCTTTTCTACCACCTCGGGTGAGGCTTTATCGAGGGATGCTTCGGTGTACTTTTTCGGTAGTAAGTGCCCCTTGCCTTTACGTATGACCTCTTTCAACGCACTACGTTTGTCGATGGGTTTCTCAACATGTTCATATTCTACAGAGGCTGTGTCGAATACTTGTGCAAGCTCCGACATCCTTTTTATTAATAGTCGATATCGAAACAGGATATAGACGATCAGGGTATACGGTACGACTATGGCTAGACATAGTGCACATTGCATTTGTTTAATGTGCTGGATCAAGCACAATAAACCACATTCTAATTCGATATATATCGATTGCCTTTCGATTGATTTTCACTTACCCACATTGGCTGCATGTTAGTATAATGCAGCCGCGCTGGTTGCACAGCTTCACTAGGGTATTCACCTTTCAAACGATACTTGAACGGTACCTTGTGATCAAATTGCCACTGCCCTCGGTTTTCCCAGTTCATCCCACCTTTAAATTGATCCTGGATATTCTTTTTGAATGTGGTAATATTAAAGCCTAAGTAATCCGTAGAGACTATCTCCGTATCATACCTTAGAGCATCACGAATTCCAGCTAGAATAAGGTTATACATATGCACGGGGAAATCGGATTCTTTGCAATGACTCTTCCTTTTTTGATGCGGGCACTTTGTGAGCCTCCGCCATGCCTTCTGAAGATCGAGACATCTATTGCACTGTTTCGTTCGCTGTCCACTGCGTTGACGCCTGAAGTTGTCTAGTGATAAAGAGTAATTACATCTCGAGCATTTTTTAACATCCCCCATTTGTTGTTAAGTTTTGTTGAGTACTACTCAACAAAATCTGGACGGGGTTTACAACATAAGTGGGGATGTATGTATACCATCGTCATGTACAACTCGTTTATCGTAAAACGCCGAGAGCCCCAGCTTGTTTTGCTCATACGTGACCATCCCCTGGTTGTGCACCTTGAAGCCTACATCTTTAGCAGTATCTAGCTCACCCTTTAAAACACCCATATACCTAGCCCAAGTCGTTTCGTTCTGCCTTTTTGACATCCCTTTGCACGAGAACTTCGTACCTTCTAACCCTTCAACGAAGTAGCACTTCGCTGTCAATGCAATCATCCTAGACCCGATGAATTCAGGCTTGAACAACCCTCCCGTTCGGCTCGAGTGTTTGTCGGTAACAAACCAGTTTTTCATATCAAAGTCGTACTCCTCAAGCATTTCAAAGCGAACGACATCTCTCAATTCTTCACCCAAGATGGCAAAGTACGCGCTATCTGTATCTGTGTACACATACTCAAAATTTCGACGATCCAAGTACTTGTCCAGGAAATCATAGTAAAACTCGAGCATGCGCAACTTTGCCAATTGGTAGACGGCGATGCCGTGCTGATAGGCTCAATTGATGCTTACCCCCTGTTTACCCCTTCTTAATTCGTACGCATCTCCTATCTCTTCAAGGTCTTCAAGGTACGGGCTCCTCAGTGCCGCATCTACCACCTTCTCATCCCTGGTAAAGCTAGTGTTGGCATGCCTTGCTAGGTCCTCGATCATCTTTCCATAGAACGAGTTGCCTTTCAACTTGGCTGTATCGCCTGCGATGCGCTTATCAGGGTCTTTATCAGCTTGGCGTCGCGCATCCGCAATCTTTTCTGGGAACCACGCGAATGGCTTACCTCGTGAGTACTTCAGGAACTGGTAAAAAACTGGTGTATACAACAGGATCCTCTCTGCTTTCTTCAAGCCCAAGAGCCTCTTGGTTCCCGGAACACGTTTGCGCCCCGTCCTCCGTAAGTACTCGAGCATGTGTTGAGGGATTTGGGTATCAGGTATCTCCTTCACCACAAATAGCGGGGACATTTCGCTGAACTTGTCGCGCAGCTCGGCAGGCACTTCGATATCTACCTGCGCAAAACCAAAGAGCGAGCCGTCTAGAACACCTTGCTTCAGAGCCTCCAATTCCTCAACGGGATCGGCTATTTTGATAAGCTTCTCCCTCCCGCAAGGGAAGTCCTGCAGCAGGGTACTTGGGTAGAGCATGTTGGCGTCATACCCTAAAATGGTCTTGCACTTACGGGGTTTATCATAAATGTGAGATCTTATGGCTGTCACATCCCTCTGGTGGCACCTGCAAAAGACGATCGCGGGGCCGCCAACCATGCCGGTCTGCAAAAGCTCGTAGGTCTCATTCTTGGTGCACTCGCCGCAGGTGTTTTGAACATCGATGCAAGCCTTGCATCGGGCTTTGAAGCAGTCTTCTTCACATTTGTGCCTGTAGGGTTCTCCTGGCGCATATAGTTCGAGATCTGGGTCCAGGCGCAGGGACTTGTTCAGGACATAGCGCATCGATACACCTGGTATACTCAAGGCGTCTTTCAAAATGTCAATCTCATCCTCATAGTACGTGTTGCGAGTCTTGTCGACTGCTTCGACTAAGGGTACTACGTCTGCCAGGTTGTACTCGGCTAACCAATCCATCATTGTAACGCAACCCCTCTTGTAGAACTCATCTCGGAACGCCTGGTAATCTTCGAGCGAGAGGGTGTTTTTGCCGCTGAGGGTGCTATAGAAGGCCTCATGTTCGACGGGGCCAGCATGATTCAGCTTTTCATAGCTCGACAGCCACTCGTACGGGAACACGAGCTTTTCAAGATTGCAATCCAATGACTTGCACCATCTGGCATAACTCATTCCAGGGGCTAGAAAGTTTTTAATATCTATGAATTTGAACTTTGATGTTGTGAGGAACATGTAGTCATTATCCTTCTTTGCTACTTTGATCTTATCCTCATCGTCATCCGCAATTCGTTCGACAAAATACCGCTTGATTAGGTTGATGTCGTACTTTCCGCTATTGAAACCGATCACTGTCAATTGGTTCACCCACTCGTTCCAAGCTTTTTGGGTTTGGTTGGGGATCATGTCAAAAACATCGGGCTTGGGGTGCAGCCTGTCAACCTCTTTAACGATTCGGGCCTGCCTCTGCTCGAGCTGCTCAACGAATTTCCGCACCAAGGTTTTGGGATATTCGTGCAAGATGAACGTGGGATGTTCTTGGAGACTATCGTGGATGGCGACACTCACTGGGATATGCTCCGAAAGGTATGTTAGATCTGATGTTTGCTGGTAATTTAAAGGTGCCAGTAGAGCCTCAAAGTCAAAGACGATGAAGTGGGGGTAGGGCCGAAATTCTTTCTTGAATTGTCTCTTAACATTTAGGGGGTTCTCGCACTCCCAAGTGGTGACTAGGTTGTACCCGAGTTTTTGGATGTGATCCTCCTTGAATTTAGTGAGATAGTACTGATTTTTGTCCGCGTTGCTTCTGTTGGGTTGAGAGGGGCATCCATGCCACTTGCAGCCGTGATATTCATAGACTGTCTTGGTCTGCGGTTCATAACCATCTACTCTATACACCTCCTTATAACCCTTACGTATAACACGTTCTCCCCCATGCCCGCAGAGCGCGTGATGTATGTGCATTTCAGCCTGCTCCGACAGTGCCTCAATCCATCGGCATGCCGCTTGGCTGGATGCGTATTGCTCGTAGAAGACCTTTTCTGATTTGCACGGCATGCGCTGGACTTTTTAACCCTTGCAAATGATCGTTATTTTGACACCTTCGCACTCGTTATTCTTATGTCGCGTGAGGTGGCAGGATTTTGTGCACATTCGGGTGCAAGCCTCGCATTCCCAACTCTGAGTCAAAACATCCATCTTCTTGATATAGAAGCAATGCCCATCCAGCATACCGAGATCGATCGTGTCTAACCCCTTCTTGTACTGATTCTGCCCGTAAACTAACCGCCATGGCGCTTTGTCAGAGTTCTTCTTCGGTTCAAAGACCCTGATGTTGATCAGGAAGTGCTTGGCGATCCCTTCAAGGTCAACAAGCTTCGTAGCACGTATATCTTGTCGCTTTAGCTCGGGGTCCTCGTAGTACTCGCGTGCTAGTTTGAGGGCTGGCCTTGTTAGGAACTCTGTCCCCCTTTTTACGTCGGCCCTCTCCCTTACAGCCAAGCATCTCCACAAGCACAGGTTGTCGGTTCTGGCATCTTCACCGTCCATTGCGTAGATGCACCTCCTATTTCGCAACGCAAATCTTACCTTCGTACGCTCCGGGGGTCTCGATGGTTCTGTCGGGCGGCAAGTAGGCCTTGGTCCAGAACTCCGCATCTTCCAGATCGAGGCGCTTCATCTCGCATTCTTCCATAAAAGCTTCGATTTCCGCCAGGCTTGATAACGAGTTGGAGCTCTTGCTCTTGTGGTATGCCGACACATCACCGCCACCTCGGTAAATATCACAGCTGAAGCTGTACACTACCTTGATGCGCATGTCTACGTGAGGCGTGATTTTTCGCATGATGGCCTCTATCAACGGTTGGTTAAGGTTCCTATTGAACTGCCACGTCTTGATACGGTTTCCGTCTTCCAACATGTGCGTATCGTTCTCGTCGAATATGTGCTGTATGCCCTCGATTCCCTCCTCGTTCGTGGCTTGCTTCGATTCTTTGGCGAACATGTGTTTGAGTTCTGCAATTCCCTGGTATTCATCTTCGATGGTGACCCGTTGGACTTCATCGCGGAGCGTTGTCGCTCCTGAGATTTGCTCCTTCGCCTTATTATAGTAGAAGGTAACGGTATCCCGCACGCTCCGTACTCGATCTGCAAGAGCGTCGCGAGTTGCTGCTACCGGTGCCGACACGGTGCTATATATTTTACTGATTGCTTTCATGAACCAACTCATCTTTATTATATACAGATTTCAACTTCAAATAGCGCGGTCGGGTTTGAGTAAGGGACTTTCCCCTACTCAACTGCGCATGCTCTGGTTTTTGTTGATGTAAGCATTATCACTATTGGCGTGTGCGCATGCGTTAGATTTATCGGTTTCGGGGTGGCGGTGGAAGGGGTGGAAGCGGGGTTTTGTCGATCGGGAGGTGGGCAAGTTGGTAAAAAGCAGGGGTGAAGGTGGAAGAGGCGGGGCTTTTAGGGGTGAGGTGGTTGGCGAGCAGGTTGGTTTTGGTGAGGGAGTGGGGAGGTCGGGTAGGCGGAGTTTTGGGGGGTCAAGGTGTGAAAGGAGGGAAATCCTGGTTATATCGCCCTTTACATACTACTTCGTTGAGTTCCAGCAATCATTTCAAATTAAGAACAATGTTATTTCTTGGAGTCCAATTTTCTCATTTATCACATTTATAAGGTCGAAGTCTAAAATCAAGTCCCACAGTCAATCGTTTCACTGTTAAAAGCGATGCAACCTAGTAATATCAGAAAAATATCGCTAAATACATGTTGGTACGAATATGTGACGCAACCATTGTAACTCAAACGGCTGGAAACCGTTAGAAATTCAATGAAATGTAGTTTTTGAAACTGTCTCTATTTCTTCAGCGCGCGCTAACGGCTAGGATTGGTCCCACAGTAAAAAATGACTTATTTATCTATTTTTTAAATAAAGCGCTAACCACAGCGCCCAGTGTAATCGCTGAGTTCAGCAAATCATGTCAATTAAGAAAATGTTATTTCTTGGAGTCCAATTGTTCATTTATCACATTTATAAGGTCAAAGTCCAAAATCAGGTCAATTAAGTCCACGAGTCAATCGTTTCACTGTTAAATCGATGAGCAACCTAGTAATATCAGAAAAAATATCGCTAAATACATGTTGGTACGAATATGTGACGCAACCGTTGTAACTCAAACGGACTGATACCGTTAGAAAGTCAATGAAATGTAGTTTTGAAACTGTCTCTATTCTTTCAGCGCGCGCTTAACGGCTAGGATTGGTCCCACACGTAAAAAATTGACTTATTTATCTAAATTTTTAAATAAAGCGCTACCTACAGCGCCCAGTGTAATTGCTGAGTTCCAGCAATCATGTCAAATTAAGAAGAATGTTATTTTCTTGGAGTCCAATTGTCTCAATTTATCACATTTATAAGTCAAAGTCAAAATCAGTTCAATTAAGTCCACAGTCAATCGTTTCACTGTTAAAAGCGATGCAACCTAGTAATATTAGAAAAATATCGCTTAAATACATGTTGGTACGAAATATGTGACGCAACCGTTGTAACTCAAACGGATTGATACCCGTTAGAAAGTCAATGAAATGTAGTTTTGAAACTGTCTCTATTTCTTTCAGCGCGCGCTAACGGCTAGGGATTGGTCCCACAGTAAAAAATGACTTATTTATCTAAATTTTTTAAATAAAGCGCTACCACAGCGCCCAGTGTAATTGCTGAGTTCCAGCAATCATGCAAATTAAAGAAGAATGTTATTTCTTGCAGTCCAATTGTCTCATTTTATCACATTTATCAAGTCAAAGTTCCAAAATCAGTTCAATTAAGTCCCACAGTCAATCGTTTCCACTGTTAAAAGCGATGCAACCTAGTAATATCAGAAAAATATCGCTAAATACATGTTGGTACGAATATGTGACGCAACCGTTGTAACTCAAACGGACTGATACCGTTAGAAAAGTCAATGAAATGTAGTTTTTGAAACTGTCTCTATTTCTTCAGCGCGCGCTAACGGCTAGGATTGGTCCCACAGTAAAAAATGACTTATTTATCTAAATTTTTAAATAAAGCGCTACCACAGCGCCCAGTGTAATCGCTGAGTTCCAGCAATCATGTCAAATTAAGAAGAATGTTATTTCTTGGAGTCCAATTGTCTCATTTTCACATTTATAGGTCAAGTCCCAAAATCAGTTCAATTAAGTCCCACAGTCAATCGTTTCACTGTTAAAAGCGATGCAACCTAGTAATATCAGAAAAATATCGCTAAATACATGTTGGTACGAATTATGTGACGCAACCGTTGTAACTCAAACGACTGATACCGTTAGAAAGTCAATGAAATGTAGTTTTTGAAACTGTCTCTATTTTTCAGCGCGCGCTAACGGCTAGGATTGGTCCCACAGTAAAAAATGACTTATTTATCTAAATTTTAAATAAAGCGCTACCACAGCGCCCAGTGTAATCGCTGAGTTCCAGCAATCATGTCAAATTAAGAAGAATGTTATTTCTTGGAGTCCAATTGTCTCATTTATCACATTTATAAGGTCAAAGTCCAAAATCAGTTCAATTAAGTCCCACAGGTCAATCGTTTCACTGTTAAAAGCGATGCAACCTAGTAATATCAGAAAATATCGCTAAATACATGTTGGTACGAATATGTGACGCAACCGTTGTAACTCAAACGGACTGATACCGTTAGAAAATCAATGAAATGTAGTTTTTGAAACTGTCTCTATTTTTTCAGCGCGCGCTAACGGCTAGGATTGGTCCCACAGTAAAAAATGACTTATTTATCTAAATTTTGATATAAAGCGCTAACAACAGCGCCCAGTGTAATCGCTGAGTTCCAGCAATCATGTCAAATTAAGAAGAATGTTATTTCTTGGAGTCCAATTGTCTCATTTATCACATTTATAAGGTCAAAGTCCAAAATCAGTTCAATTAAGTCCCACAGTCAATCGTTTCACTGTTAAAAGCGATGCAACCTAGTAATATCAGAAAAATATCGCTAAATACATGTTGGTACGAATATGTGACGCAACCGTTGTAACTCAAACGGACTGATACCGTTAGAAAGTCAATGAAATGTAGTTTTTGAAACTGTCTCTATTTCTTTCAGCGCGCGCTAACGGCTAGGATTGGTCCCACAGTAAAAATGACTTATTTATCTAAATTTTTAAATAAAACGCTACCAAAGCGCCCAGTGTAATCGCTGAGTTCCAGCAATCATGTCAAATTAAGAAGAATGTTATTTCTTGGAGTCCAATTGTCTCATTTATCACATTTATAAGGTCAAAGTCCAAAATCAGTTCAATTAAGTCCCACAGTCAATCGTTTCACTGTTAAAAGCGATGCAACCTAGTAATATCAGAAAAATATCGCTAAATACATGTTGGTACGAATATGTGACGCAACCGTTGTAACTCAAACGGATGATACCGTTAGAAAGTCAATGAAATGTAGTTTTTGAAACTGTCTCTATTTTTCAGCGCGCGCTAACGGCTAGGATTGGTCCCACAGTAAAAATGACTTATTTATCTAAATTTTTAAATAAAGCGCTACCACAGCGCCCAGTGTAATCGCTGAGTTCCAGCAATCATGTCAAATTAAGAAGAATGTTATTTCTTGGAGTCCAATTGTCTCATTTATCACATTTATAAGGTCAAAGTCCAAAATCAGTTCAATTAAGTCCCACAGTCAATCGTTTCACTGTTAAAAGCGATGCAACCTAGTAATATCAGAAAAATATCGCTAAATACATGTTGGTACGAATATGTGACGCAACCGTTGTAACTCAAACGGATTGATACCGTTAGAAAGTCAATGAAATGTAGTTTTTGAAACTGTCTCTATTTTTTCAGCGCGCGCTAACGGCTAGGATTGGTCCCACAGTAAAAATGACTTATTTATCTAAATTTTTAAATAAAGCGCTACCACAGCGCCCAGTGTAATCGCTGAGTTCCAGCAATCATGTCAAATTAAGAAGAATGTTATTTCTTGGAGTCCAATTGTCTCATTTATCACATTTATAAGGTCAAAGTCCAAAATCAGTTCAATTAAGTCCCACAGTCAATCGTTTCACTGTTAAAAGCGATGCAACCTAGTAATATCAGAAAAATATCGCTAAATACATGTTGGTACGAATATGTGACGCAACCGGTTGAACTCAAACGGACTGATACCGTTAGAAAGTCAATGAAATGTAGTTTTTGAAACTGTCTCTATTTCTTTCAGCGCGCGCTAACGGCTAGGATTGGTCCCACAGTAAAAATGACTTATTTATCTAAATTTTTAAATAAAGCGCTACCACAGCGCCCAGTGTAATCGCTGAGTTCCAGCAATCATGTCAAATTAAGAAGAATGTTATTTCTTGGAGTCCAATTGTCTCATTTATCACATTTATAAGGTCAAAGTCCAAAATCAGTTCAATTAAGTCCCACAGTCAATCGTTTCACTGTTAAAAGCGATGCAACCTAGTAATATCAGAAAAATATCGCTAAATACATGTTGGTACGAATATGTGACGCAACGGTTGTAACTCAAACGGACTGATACCGTTAGAAAGTCAATGAAATGTAGTTTTTTGAAACTGTCTCTACTTCTTCAGCGCGCGCTAACGGCTAGGATTGGTCCCACAGTAAAAATGACTTATTTATCTAAATTTTTAAATAAAGCGCTACCACAGCGCCCAGTGTAATCGCTGAGTTCCAGCAATCATGTCAAATTAAGAAGAATGTTATTTCTTGGAGTCCAATTGTCTCATTTATTCACATTTATAAGTCAAAGTCCAAAATCAGTTCAATTAAGTCCCACAGTCAATCGTTTCACTGTTAAAAGCGATGCAACCTAGTAATATCAGAAAAATATCGCTAAATACATGTTGGTACGAATATGTGACGCAACCGTTGTAACTCAAACGGACTGATACCGTTAGAAAGTCAATGAAATGTAGTTTTTGAAACTGTCTCTACTTCTTCAGCGCGCGCTAACGGCTAGGATTGGTCCCACAGTAAAAACGACTTATTTATCTAAATGTTTAAATAAAGCGCAACCACAGCGCCCAGTGTAATCGCTGAGTTCCAGCAATCATGTCAAATTAAGAAGAATGTTATTTCTTGGAGTCCAATTGTCTCATTTATCACATTTATAAGGTCAAAGTCCAAAATCAGTTCAATTAAGTCCCACAGTCAATCGTTTCACTGTTAAAAGCGATGCAACCTAGTAATATCAGAAAAATATCGCTAAATACATGTTGGTACGAATATGTGACGCAACCGTTGTAACTCAAACGGACTGATACCGTTAGAAAGTCAATGAAATGTAGTTTTTGAAACTGTCTCTATTTCTTCAGCGCGCGCTAACGGCTAGGATTGGTCCCACAGTAAAAATGACTTATTTATCTAAATTTTTAAATAAAGCGCTACCACAGCGCCCAGTGTAATCGCTGAGTTCCAGCAATCATGTCAAATTAAGAAGAATGTTATTTCTTGGAGTCCAATTGTCTCATTTATCACATTTATAAGGTCAAAGTCCAAAATCAGTTCAATTAAGTCCCACAGTCAATCGTTTCACTGTTAAAAGCGATGCAACCTAGTAATATCAGAAAAATATCGCTAAATACATGTTGGTACGAATATGTGACGCAACCGTTGTAACTCAAACGGACTGATACCGTTAGAAAGTCAATGAAATGTAGTTTTTGAAACTGTCTCTATTTCTTCAGCGCGCGCTAACGGCTAGGATTGGTCCCACAGTAAAAATGACTTATTTATCTAAATTTTTAAATAAAGCGCTACCACAGCGCCCAGTGTAATCGCTGAGTTCCAGCAATCATGTCAAATTAAGAAGAATGTTATTTCTTGGAGTCCAATTGTCTCATTTATCACATTTATAAGGTCAAAGTCCAAAATCAGTTCAATTAAGTCCCACAGTCAATCGTTTCACTGTTAAAAGCGATGCAACCTAGTAATATCAGAAAAATATCGCTAAATACATGTTGGTACGAATATGTGACGCAACCGTTGTAACTCAAACGGACTGATACCGTTAGAAAGTCAATGAAATGTAGTTTTTGAAACTGTCTCTATTTCTTCAGCGCGCGCTAACGGCTAGGATTGGTCCCACAGTAAAAATGACTTATTTATCTAAATTTTTAAATAAAGCGCTACCACAGCGCCCAGTGTAATCGCTGAGTTCCAGCAATCATGTCAAATTAAGAAGAATGTTATTTCTTGGAGTCCAATTGTCTCATTTATCACATTTATAAGGTCAAAGTCCAAAATCAGTTCAATTAAGTCCCACAGTCAATCGTTTCACTGTTAAAAGCGATGCAACCTAGTAATATCAGAAAAATATCGCTAAATACATGTTGGTACGAATATGTGACGCAACCGTTGTAACTCAAACGGACTGATACCGTTAGAAAGTCAATGAAATGTAGTTTTTGAAACTGTCTCTATTTTTTCAGCGCGCGCTAACGGCTAGGATTGGTCCCACAGTAAAAAATGACTTATTTATCTAAATTTTTAAATAAAGCGCTACCACAGCGCCCAGTGTAATCGCTGAGTTCCAGCAATCATGTCAAATTAAGAAGAATGTTATTTCTTGGAGTCCAATTGTCTCATTTATCACATTTATAAGGTCAAAGTCCAAAATCAGTTCAATTAAGTCCCACAGTCAATCGTTTCACTGTTAAAAGCGATGCAACCTAGTAATATCAGAAAAATATCGCTAAATACATGTTGGTACGAATATGTGACGCAACCGTTGTAACTCAAACGGACTGATACCGTTAGAAAGTCAATGAAATGTAGTTTTTGAAATCTGTCTCTATTTCTTCAGCGCGCGCTAACGGCTAGGATTGGTCCCACAGTAAAAATGACTTATTTATCTAAATTTTTAAATAAAGCGCTACCACAGCGCCCAGTGTAATCGCTGAGTTCCAGCAATCATGTCAAATTAAGAAAAATGTTATTTCTTGGAGTCCAATTGTCTCATTTATCACATTTATAAGGTCAAAGTCCAAAATCGGTTCCATTAAGTCCCACAGTCAATCGTTTCACTGTTATAAGCGATGCAACCTAGTGATATCAGAAAAATATCGCTAAATATATGTTGGTACGAATATGTGACGCAACGTTGTAACTCAAACGGACTGATACCGTTAGAAAGTCAATGAAATGTAGTTTTTGAAACTGTCTCTATTTCTTCAGCGCGCGCTAACGCTTAGGATTGGTCCCACAGTAAAAAATGACTTATTTATCTAAATTTTTAAATAAAGCGCTACCACAGCGCCCAGTGTAATCGCTGAGTTCCAGCAATCATGTCAAATTAAAAAGAATGTTATTTCTTGGAGTCCAATTGTCTCATTTATCACATTTATAAGGTCAAAGTCCAAAATCAGTTCAATTAAGTCCCACAGTCAATCGTTTCACTGTTAAAAGCGATGCAACCTAGTAATATCAGTAAAATATCGCTAAATACATGTTGGTACGAATATGTGACGCAACCGTTGTAACTCAAACGGATTGATACCGTTAGAAAGTCAATGAAATGTAGTTTTTGAAACTGTCTCTATTTCTTCAGCGCGCGCTAACGGCTAGGATTGGTCCCACAGTAAAAAATGACTTATTTATCTAAATTTTTAAATAAAGCGCTACCACAGCGCCCAGTGTAATCGCTGAGTTCCAGCAATCATGTCAAATTAAGAAGAATGTTATTTCTTGGAGTCCAATTGTCTCATTTATCACATTTATAAGGTCAAAGTCCAAAATCAGTTCAATTAAGTCCCACAGTCAATCGTTTCACTGTTAAAAGCGATGCAACCTAGTAATATCAGAAAAATATCGCTAAATACATGTTGGTACGAATATGTGACGCAACCGTTGTAACTCAAACGGACTGATACCGTTAGAAAGTCAATGAAATGTAGTTTTTGAAACTGTCTCTATTTCTTCAGCGCGCGCTAACGGCTAGGATTGGTCCCACAGTAAAAAATGACTTATTTATCTAAATTTTTAAATAAAGCGCTACCACAGCGCCCAGTGTAATTGCTGAGTTCCAGCAATCATGTCAAATTAAGAAGAATGTTATTTCTTGGAGTCCAATTGTCTCATTTATCACATTTATAAGGTCAAAGTCCAAAATCAGTTCAATTAAGTCCCACAGTCAATCGTTTCACTGTTAAAAGCGATGCAACCTAGTAATATCAGAAAAATATCGCTAAATACATGTTGGTACGAATATGTGACGCAACCGTTGTAACTCAAACGGATTGATACCGTTAGAAAGTCAATGAAATGTAGTTTTTGAAACTGTCTCTATTTCTTCAGCGCGCGCTAACGGCTAGGATTGGTCCCACAGTAAAAAATGACTTATTTATCTAAATTTTTAAATAAAGCGCTACCACAGCGCCCAGTGTAATCGCTGAGTTCCAGCAATCATGTCAAATTAAGAAGAATGTTATTTCTTGGAGTCCAATTGTCTCATTTATCACATTTATAAGGTCAAAGTCCAAAATCAGTTCAATTAAGTCCCACAGTCAATCGTTTCACTGTTAAAAGCGATGCAACCTAGTAATATCAGAAAAATATCGCTAAATACATGTTGGTACGAATATGTGACGCAACCGTTGTAACTCAAACGGACTGATACCGTTAGAAAGTCAATGAAATGTAGTTTTTGAAACTGTCTCTATTTCTTTCAGCGCGCGCTAACGGCTAGGATTGGTCCCACAGTAAAAAATGACTTATTTATCTAAATTTTTAAATAAAGCGCTACCACAGCGCCCAGTGTAATCGCTGAGTTCCAGCAATCATGTCAAATTAAGAAGAATGTTATTTCTTGGAGTCCAATTGTCTCATTTATCACATTTATAAGGTCAAAGTCCAAAATCAGTTCAATTAAGTCCCACAGTCAATCGTTTCACTGTTAAAAGCGATGCAACCTAGTAATATCAGAAAAATATCGCTAAATACATGTTGGTACGAATATGTGACGCAACCGTTGTAACTCAAACGGATGATACCGTTAGAAAGTCAATGAAATGTAGTTTTTGAAACTGTCTCTATTTCTTCAGCCCGCGCTAACGGCTAGGATTGGTTCCACAGTAAAATTGACTTATTTATCTAAATTTTTAAATAAAGCGCTACCACAGCGCCCAGTGTAATCGCTGAGTTCCAGCAATCATGTCAAATTAAGAAGAATGTTATTTCTTGGAGTCCAATTGTCTCATTTATCACATTTATAAGGTCAAAGTCCAAAATCAGTTCAATTAAGTCCCACAGTCAATCGTTTCACTGTTAAAAGCGATGCAACCTAGTAATATCAGAAAAATATCGCTAAATACATGTTGGTACGAATATGTGACGCAACGGTTGTAACTCAAACGGACTGATACCGTTAGAAAGTCAATGAAATGTAGTTTTTGAAACTGTCTCTATTTCTTCAGCGCGCGCTAACGGCTAGGATTGGTCCCACAGTAAAAAATGACTTATTTATCTAAATTTTTAAATAAAGCGCTACCACAGCGCCCAGTGTAATTGCTGAGTTCCAGCAATCATGTCAAATTAAGAAGAATGTTATTTCTTGGAGTCCAATTGTCTCATTTATCACATTTATAAGGTCAAAGTCCAAAATCAGTTCAATTAAGTCCCACAGTCAATCGTTTCACTGTTAAAAGCGATGCAACCTAGTAATATCAGAAAAATATCGCTAAATACATGTTGGTACGAATATGTGACGCAACCGTTGTAACTCAAACGGACTGATACCGTTAGAAAGTCAATGAAATGTAGTTTTTGAAACTGTCTCTATTTCTTCAGCGCGCGCTAACGGCTAGGATTGGTCCCACAGTAAAAAATGACTTATTTATCTAAATTTTTAAATAAAGCGCTACCACAGCGCCCAGTGTAATCGCTGAGTTCCAGCAATCATGTCAAATTAAGAAGAATGTTATTTCTTGGAGTCCAATTGTCTCATTTATCACATTTATAAGGTCAAAGTCCAAAATCAGTTCAATTAAGTCCCACAGTCAATCGTTTCACTGTTAAAAGCGATGCAACCTAGTAATATCAGAAAAATATCGCTAAATACATGTTGGTACGAATATGTGACGCAACCGTTGTAACTCAAACGGACTGATACCGTTAGAAAGTCAATGAAATGTAGTTTTTGAAACTGTCTCTATTTCTTCAGCGCGCGCTAACGGCTAGGATTGGTCCCACAGTAAAAAATGACTTATTTATCTAAATTTTTAAATAAAGCGCTACCACAGCGCCCAGTGTAATCGCTGAGTTTCCAGCAATCATGTCAAATTAAGAAGAATGTTATTTCTTGGAGTCCAATTGTCTCATTTATCACATTTATAAGGTCAAAGTCCAAAATCAGTTCAATTAAGTCCCACAGTCAATCGTTTCACTGTTAAAAGCGATGCAACCTAGTAATATCAGAAAAATATCGCTAAATACATGTTGGTACGAATATGTGACGCAACCGTTGTAACTCAAACGGATTGATACCGTTAGAAAGTCAATGAAATGTAGTTTTTGAAACTGTCTCTATTTCTTCAGCGCGCGCTAACGGCTAGGATTGGTCCCACAGTAAAAAATGACTTATTTATCTAAATTTTTAAATAAAGCGCTACCACAGCGCCCAGTGTAATCGCTGAGTTCCAGCAATCATGTCAAATTAAGAAGAATGTTATTTCTTGGAGTCCAATTGTCTCATTTATCACATTTATAAGGTCAAAGTCCAAAATCAGTTCAATAAAAGTCCCACAGTCAATCGTTTCACTGTTAAAAGCGATGCAACCTAGTAATATCAGAAAATTATCGCTAAATACATGTTGGTACGAATATGTGACGCAACCGTTGTAACTCAAACGGACTGATACCGTTAGAAAGTCAATGAAATGTAGTTTTGAAACTGTCTCTATTTCTTTCAGCGCGCGCTAACGGCTAGGATTGGTCCCACAGTAAAAAATGACTTATTTATCTAAATTTTTAAATAAAGCGCTACCACAGCGCCCAGTGTAATCGCTGAGTTCCAGCAATCATGTCAAATTAAGAAGAATGTTATTTCTTGGAGTCCAATTGTCTCATTTATCACATTTATAAGGTCAAAGTCCAAAATCAGTTCAATTAAGTCCCACAGTCAATCGTTTCACTGTTAAAAGCGATGCAACCTAGTAATATCAGAAAAATATCGCTAAATACATGTTGGTACGAATATGTGACGCAACCGTTGTAACTCAAACGGACTGATACCGTTAGAAAGTCAATGAAATGTAGTTTTTGAAACTGTCTCTATTTCTTTCAGCGCGCGCTAACGGCTAGGATTGGTCCCACAGTAAAAAATGACTTATTTATCTAAATTTTTAAATAAAGCGCTACCACAGCGCCCAGTGTAATCGCTGAGTTCCAGCAATCATGTCAAATTAAGAAGAATGTTATTTCTTGGAGTCTAATTGTCTCATTTATCACATTTATAAGGTCAAAGTCCAAAATCAGTTCAATTAAGTCCCACAGTCAATCGTTTCACTGTTAAAAGCGATGCAACCTAGTAATATCAGAAAAATATCGCTAAATACATGTTGGTACGAATATGTGACGCAACGGTTGTAACTCAAACGGACTGATACCGTTAGAAAGTCAATGAAATGTAGTTTTTGAAACTGTCTCTATTTCTTCAGCGCGCGCTAACGGCTAGGATTGGTTCCACAGTAAAAATGACTTATTTATCTAAATTTTTAAATAAAGCGCTACCACAGCGCCCAGTGTAATCGCTGAGTTCCAGCAATCATGTCAAATTAAGAAGAATGTTATTTCTTGGAGTCCAATTGTCTCATTTATCACATTTATAAGGTCAAAGTCCAAAATCAGTTCAATTAAGTCCCACAGTCAATCGTTTCACTGTTAAAAGCGATGCAACCTAGTAATATCAGAAAAATATCGCTAAATACATGTTGGTACGAATATGTGACGCAACCGTTGTAACTCAAACGGACTGATACCGTTAGAAAGTCAATGAAATGTAGTTTTTGAAACTGTCTCTATTTCTTCAGCGCGCGCTAACGGCTAGGATTGGTCCCACAGTAAAAAATGACTTATTTATCTAAATTTTAAATAAAGCGCTACCACAGCGCCCAGTGTAATTGCTGAGTTCCAGCAATCATGTCAAATTAAGAAGAATGTTATTTCTTGGAGTCCAATTGTCTCATTTATCACATTTATAAGGTCAAAGTCCAAAATCAGTTCAATTAAGTCCCACAGTCAATCGTTTCACTGTTAAAAGCGATGCAACCTAGTAATATCAGAAAAATATCGCTAAATACATGTTGGTACGAATATGTGACGCAACCGTTGTAACTCAAACGGACTGATACCGTTAGAAAGTCAATGAAATGTAGTTTTTGAAACTGTCTCTATTTCTTCAGCGCGCGCTAACGGCTAGGATTGGTCCCACAGTAAAAAATGACTTATTTATCTAAATTTTTAAATAAAGCGCTACCACAGCGCCCAGTGTAATTGCTGAGTTCCAGCAATCATGTCAAATTAAGAAGAATGTTATTTCTTGAGTCCAATTGTCTCATTTATCACATTTATAAGGTCAAAGTCCAAAATCAGTTCAATTAAGTCCCACAGTCAATCGTTTCACTGTTAAAAGCGATGCAACCTAGTAATATCAGAAAAATATCGCTAAATACATGTTGGTACGAATATGTGACGCAACCGTTGTAACTCAAACGGACTGATACCGTTAGAAAGTCAATGAAATGTAGTTTTTGAAACTGTCTCTATTTCTTCAGCGCGCGCTAACGGCTAGGATTGGTCCCACAGTAAAAAATGACTTATTTATCTAAATTTTTAAATAAAGCGCTACCACAGCGCCCAGTGTAATCGCTGAGTTCCAGCAATCATGTCAAATTAAGAAGAATGTTATTTCTTGGAGTCCAATTGTCTCATTTATCACATTTATAAGGTCAAAGTCCAAAATCAGTTCAATTAAGTCCCACAGTCAATCGTTTCACTGTTAAAAGCGATGCAACCTAGTAATATCAGAAAAATATCGCTAAATACATGATGGTACAAATATGTGACGCAACCGTTGTAACTCAAACGGACTGATACCGTTAGAAAGTCAATGAAATGTAGTTTTTGAAACTGTCTCTATTTCTTCAGCGCGCGCTAACGGCTAGGATTGGTCCCACAGTAAAAAATGACTTATTTATCTAAATTTTTAAATAAAGCGCTACCACAGCGCCACAGTGTAATTGCTGAGTTCCAGCAATCATGTCAAATTAAGAAGAATGTTATTTCTTGCAGTCCAATTGTCTCATTTATCACATTTATAAGGTCAAAGTCCAAAATCAGTTCAATTAAGTCCCACAGTCAATCGTTTCACTGTTAAAAGCGATGCAACCTAGTAATATCAGAAAAATATCGCTAAATACATGTTGGTACGAATATGTGACGCAACCGTTGTAACTCAAACGGACTGATACCGTTAGAAAGTCAATGAAATGTAGTTTTTGAAACTGTCTCTATTTCTTCAGCGCGCGCTAACGGCTAGGATTGGTCCCACAGTAAAAAATGACTTATTTATCTAAATTTTTAAATAAAGCGCTACCACAGCGCCCAGTGTAATCGCTGAGTTCCAGCAATCATGTCAAATTAAGAAGAATGTTATTTCTTGGAGTCCAATTGTCTCATTTATCACATTTATAAGGTCAAAGTCCAAAATCAGTTCAATTAAGTCCCACAGTCAATCGTTTCACTGTTAAAAGCGATGCAACCTAGTAATATCAGAAAAATATCGCTAAATACATGTTGGTACGAATATGTGACGCAACCGTTGTAACTCAAACGGACTGATACCGTTAGAAAGTCAATGAAATGTAGTTTTTGAAACTGTCTCTATTTCTTCAGCGCGCGCTAACGGCTAGGATTGGTCCCACAGTAAAAAATGACTTATTTATCTAAATTTTTAAATAAAGCGCTACCACAGCGCCCAGTGTAATTGCTGAGTTCCAGCAATCATGTCAAATTAAGAAGAATGTTATTTCTTGGAGTCCAATTGTCTCATTTATCACATTTATAAGGTCAAAGTCCAAAATCAGTTCAATTAAGTCCCACAGTCAATCGTTTCACTGTTAAAAGCGATGCAACCTAGTAATATCAGAAAAATATCGCTAAATACATGTTGGTACGAATATGTGACGCAACCGTTGTAACTCAAACGGATTGATACCGTTAGAAAGTCAATGAAATGTAGTTTTTGAAACTGTCTCTATTTCTTTCAGCGCGCGCTAACGGCTAGGATTGGTCCCACAGTAAAAATGACTTATTTATCTAAATTTTTAAATAAAGCGCTACCACAGCGCCCAGTGTAATTGCTGAGTTCCAGCAATCATGTCAAATTAAGAAGAATGTTATTTCTTGGAGTCCAATTGTCTCATTTATCACATTTATAAGGTCAAAGTCCAAAATCAGTTCAATTAAGTCCCACAGTCAATCGTTTCACTGTTAAAAGCGATGCAACCTAGTAATATCAGAAAAATATCGCTAAATACATGTTGGTACGAATATGTGACGCAACCGTTGTAACTCAAACGGACTGATACCGTTAGAAAGTCAATGAAATGTAGTTTTTGAAACTGTCTCTATTTCTTCAGCGCGCGCTAACGGCTAGGATTGGTCCCACAGTAAAAATGACTTATTTATCTAAATTTTTAAATAAAGCGCTACCACAGCGCCCAGTGTAATCGCTGAGTTCCAGCAATCATGTCAAATTAAGAAGAATGTTATTTCTTGGAGTCCAATTGTCTCATTTATCACATTTATAAGGTCAAAGTCCAAAATCAGTTCAATTAAGTCCCACAGTCAATCGTTTCACTGTTAAAAGCGATGCAACCTAGTAATATCAGAAAAATATCGCTAAATACATGTTGGTACGAATATGTGACGCAACCGTTGTAACTCAAACGGACTGATACCGTTAGAAAGTCAATGAAATGTAGTTTTTGAAACTGTCTCTATTTCTTCAGCGCGCGCTAACGGCTAGGATTGGTCCACAGTAAAAAATGACTTATTTATCTAAATTTTTAAATAAAGCGCTACCACAGCGCCCAGTGTAATTGCTGAGTTCCAGCAATCATGTCAAATTAAGAAGAATGTTATTTCTTGGAGTCCAATTGTCTCATTTATCACATTTATAAGGTCAAAGTCCAAAATCAGTTCAATTAAGTCCCACAGTCAATCGTTTCACTGTTAAAAGCGATGCAACCTAGTAATATCAGAAAAATATCGCTAAATACATGTTGGTACGAATATGTGACGCAACCGTTGTAACTCAAACGGACTGATACCGTTAGAAAGTCAATGAAATGTAGTTTTTGAAACTGTCTCTATTTCTTCAGCGCGCGCTAACGGCTAGGATTGGTCCCACAGTAAAAAATGACTTATTTATCTAAATTTTTAAATAAAGCGCTACCACAGCGCCCAGTGTAATTGCTGAGTTCCAGCAATCATGTCAAATTAAGAAGAATGTTATTTCTTGGAGTCCAATTGTCTCATTTATCACATTTATAAGGTCAAAGTCCAAAATCAGTTCAATTAAGTCCCACAGTCAATCGTTTCACTGTTAAAAGCGATGCAACCTAGTAATATCAGAAAAATATCGCTAAATACATGTTGGTACGAATATGTGACGCAACCGTTGTAACTCAAACGGACTGATACCGTTAGAAAGTCAATGAAATGTAGTTTTTGAAACTGTCTCTATTTCTTCAGCGCGCGCTAACGGCTAGGATTGGTCCCACAGTAAAAATGACTTATTTATCTAAATTTTTAAATAAAGCGCTACCACAGCGCCCAGTGTAATCGCTGAGTTCCAGCAATCATGTCAAATTAAGAAGAATGTTATTTCTTGGAGTCCAATTGTCTCATTTATCACATTTATAAGGTCAAAGTCCAAAATCAGTTCAATTAAGTCCCACAGTCAATCGTTTCACTGTTAAAAGCGATGCAACCTAGTAATATCAGAAAAATATCGCTAAATACATGTTGGTACGAATATGTGACGCAACCGTTGTAACTCAAACGGATTGATACCGTTAGAAAGTCAATGAAATGTAGTTTTTGAAACTGTCTCTATTTCTTCAGCGCGCGCTAACGGCTAGGATTGGTCCCACAGTAAAAAATGACTTATTTATCTAAATTTTTAAATAAAGCGCTACCACAGCGCCCAGTGTAATCGCTGAGTTCCAGCAATCATGTCAAATTAAGAAGAATGTTATTTCTTGGAGTCCAATTGTCTCATTTATCACATTTATAAGGTCAAAGTCCAAAATCAGTTCAATTAAGTCCCACAGTCAATCGTTTCACTGTTAAAAGCGATGCAACCTAGTAATATCAGAAAAATATCGCTAAATACATGTTGGTACGAATATGTGACGCAACCGTTGTAACTCAAACGGACTGATACCGTTAGAAAGTCAATGAAATGTAGTTTTTGAAACTGTCTCTATTTCTTCAGCGCGCGCTAACGGCTAGGATTGGTCCCACAGTAAAAATGACTTATTTATCTAAATTTTTAAATAAAGCGCTACCACAGCGCCCAGTGTAATCGCTGAGTTCCAGCAATCATGTCAAATTAAGAAGAATGTTATTTCTTGGAGTCCAATTGTCTCATTTATCACATTTATAAGGTCAAAGTCCAAAATCAGTTCAATTAAGTCCCACAGTCAATCGTTTCACTGTTAAAAGCGATGCAACCTAGTAATATCAGAAAAATATCGCTAAATACATGTTGGTACGAATATGTGACGCAACCGTTGTAACTCAAACGGACTGATACCGTTAGAAAGTCAATGAAATGTAGTTTTTGAAACTGTCTCTATTTCTTCAGCGCGCGCTAACGGCTAGGATTGGTCCCACAGTAAAAAATGACTTATTTATCTAAATTTTTAAATAAAGCGCTACCACAGCGCCCAGTGTAATTGCTGAGTTCCAGCAATCATGTCAAATTAAGAAGAATGTTATTTCTTGGAGTCCAATTGTCTCATTTATCACATTTATAAGGTCAAAGTCCAAAATCAGTTCAATTAAGTCCCACAGTCAATCGTTTCACTGTTAAAAGCGATGCAACCTAGTAATATCAGAAAAATATCGCTAAATACATGTTGGTACGAATATGTGACGCAACCGTTGTAACTCAAACGGATTGATACCGTTAGAAAGTCAATGAAATGTAGTTTTTGAAACTGTCTCTATTTCTTCAGCGCGCGCTAACGGCTAGGATTGGTCCCACAGTAAAAAATGACTTATTTATCTAAATTTTTAAATAAAGCGCTACCACAGCGCCCAGTGTAATCGCTGAGTTCCAGCAATCATGTCAAATTAAGAAGAATGTTATTTCTTGGAGTCCAATTGTCTCATTTATCACATTTATAAGGTCAAAGTCCAAAATCAGTTCAATTAAGTCCCACAGTCAATCGTTTCACTGTTAAAAGCGATGCAACCTAGTAATATCAGAAAAATATCGCTAAATACATGTTGGTACGAATATGTGACGCAACCGTTGTAACTCAAACGGACTGATACCGTTAGAAAGTCAATGAAATGTAGTTTTTGAAACTGTCTCTATTTCTTCAGCGCGCGCTAACGGCTAGGATTGGTCCCACAGTAAAAAATGACTTATTTATCTAAATTTTTAAATAAAGCGCTACCACAGCGCCCAGTGTAATTGCTGAGTTCCAGCAATCATGTCAAATTAAGAAGAATGTTATTTCTTGGAGTCCAATTGTCTCATTTATCACATTTATAAGGTCAAAGTCCAAAATCAGTTCAATTAAGTCCCACAGTCAATCGTTTCACTGTTAAAAGCGATGCAACCTAGTAATATCAGAAAAATATCGCTAAATACATGTTGGTACGAATATGTGACGCAACCGTTGTAACTCAAACGGACTGATACCGTTAGAAAGTCAATGAAATGTAGTTTTTGAAACTGTCTCTATTTCTTCAGCGCGCGCTAACGGCTAGGATTGGTCCCACAGTAAAAAATGACTTATTTATCTAAATTTTTAAATAAAGCGCTACCACAGCGCCCAGTGTAATTGCTGAGTTCCAGCAATCATGTCAAATTAAGAAGAATGTTATTTCTTGGAGTCCAATTGTCTCATTTATCACATTTATAAGGTCAAAGTCCAAAATCAGTTCAATTAAGTCCCACAGTCAATCGTTTCACTGTTAAAAGCGATGCAACCTAGTAATATCAGAAAAATATCGCTAAATACATGTTGGTACGAATATGTGACGCAACCGTTGTAACTCAAACGGACTGATACCGTTAGAAAGTCAATGAAATGTAGTTTTTGAAACTGTCTCTATTTCTTCAGCGCGCGCTAACGGCTAGGATTGGTCCCACAGTAAAAAATGACTTATTTATCTAAATTTTTAAATAAAGCGCTACCACAGCGCCCAGTGTAATCGCTGAGTTCCAGCAATCATGTCAAATTAAGAAGAATGTTATTTCTTGGAGTCCAATTGTCTCATTTATCACATTTATAAGGTCAAAGTCCAAAATCAGTTCAATTAAGTCCCACAGTCAATCGTTTCACTGTTAAAAGCGATGCAACCTAGTAATATCAGAAAAATATCGCTAAATACATGTTGGTACGAATATGTGACGCAACCGTTGTAACTCAAACGGACTGATACCGTTAGAAAGTCAATGAAATGTAGTTTTTGAAACTGTCTCTATTTCTTCAGCGCGCGCTAACGGCTAGGATTGGTCCCACAGTAAAAAATGACTTATTTATCTAAATTTTTAAATAAAGCGCTACCACAGCGCCCAGTGTAATCGCTGAGTTCCAGCAATCATGTCAAATTAAGAAGAATGTTATTTCTTGGAGTCCAATTGTCTCATTTATCACATTTATAAGGTCAAAGTCCAAAATCAGTTCAATTAAGTCCCACAGTCAATCGTTTCACTGTTAAAAGCGATGCAACCTAGTAATATCAGAAAAATATCGCTAAATACATGTTGGTACGAATATGTGACGCAACCGTTGTAACTCAAACGGACTGATACCGTTAGAAAGTCAATGAAATGTAGTTTTTGAAACTGTCTCTATTTCTTCAGCGCGCGCTAACGGCTAGGATTGGTCCCACAGTAAAAAATGACTTATTTATCTAAATTTTTAAATAAAGCGCTACCACAGCGCCCAGTGTAATTGCTGAGTTCCAGCAATCATGTCAAATTAAGAAGAATGTTATTTCTTGGAGTCCAATTGTCTCATTTATCACATTTATAAGGTCAAAGTCCAAAATCAGTTCAATTAAGTCCCACAGTCAATCGTTTCACTGTTAAAAGCGATGCAACCTAGTAATATCAGAAAAATATCGCTAAATACATGTTGGTACGAATATGTGACGCAACCGTTGTAACTCAAACGGACTGATACCGTTAGAAAGTCAATGAAATGTAGTTTTTGAAACTGTCTCTATTTCTTCAGCGCGCGCTAACGGCTAGGATTGGTCCCACAGTAAAAAATGACTTATTTATCTAAATTTTTAAATAAAGCGCTACCACAGCGCCCAGTGTAATCGCTGAGTTCCAGCAATCATGTCAAATTAAGAAGAATGTTATTTCTTGGAGTCCAATTGTCTCATTTATCACATTTATAAGGTCAAAGTCCAAAATCAGTTCAATTAAGTCCCACAGTCAATCGTTTCACTGTTAAAAGCGATGCAACCTAGTAATATCAGAAAAATATCGCTAAATACATGTTGGTACGAATATGTGACGCAACCGTTGTAACTCAAACGGACTGATACCGTTAGAAAGTCAATGAAATGTAGTTTTTGAAACTGTCTCTATTTCTTCAGCGCGCGCTAACGGCTAGGATTGGTCCCACAGTAAAAAATGACTTATTTATCTAAATTTTTAAATAAAGCGCTACCACAGCGCCCAGTGTAATTGCTGAGTTCCAGCAATCATGTCAAATTAAGAAGAATGTTATTTCTTGGAGTCCAATTGTCTCATTTATCACATTTATAAGGTCAAAGTCCAAAATCAGTTCAATTAAGTCCCACAGTCAATCGTTTCACTGTTAAAAGCGATGCAACCTAGTAATATCAGAAAAATATCGCTAAATACATGTTGGTACGAATATGTGACGCAACCGTTGTAACTCAAACGGATTGATACCGTTAGAAAGTCAATGAAATGTAGTTTTTGAAACTGTCTCTATTTCTTCAGCGCGCGCTAACGGCTAGGATTGGTCCCACAGTAAAAAATGACTTATTTATCTAAATTTTTAAATAAAGCGCTACCACAGCGCCCAGTGTAATCGCTGAGTTCCAGCAATCATGTCAAATTAAGAAGAATGTTATTTCTTGGAGTCCAATTGTCTCATTTATCACATTTATAAGGTCAAAGTCCAAAATCAGTTCAATTAAGTCCCACAGTCAATCGTTTCACTGTTAAAAGCGATGCAACCTAGTAATATCAGAAAAATATCGCTAAATACATGTTGGTACGAATATGTGACGCAACCGTTGTAACTCAAACGGACTGATACCGTTAGAAAGTCAATGAAATGTAGTTTTTGAAACTGTCTCTATTTCTTCAGCGCGCGCTAACGGCTAGGATTGGTCCCACAGTAAAAAATGACTTATTTATCTAAATTTTTAAATAAAGCGCTACCACAGCGCCCAGTGTAATCGCTGAGTTCCAGCAATCATGTCAAATTAAGAAGAATGTTATTTCTTGGAGTCCAATTGTCTCATTTATCACATTTATAAGGTCAAAGTCCAAAATCAGTTCAATTAAGTCCCACAGTCAATCGTTTCACTGTTAAAAGCGATGCAACCTAGTAATATCAGAAAAATATCGCTAAATACATGTTGGTACGAATATGTGACGCAACCGTTGTAACTCAAACGGACTGATACCGTTAGAAAGTCAATGAAATGTAGTTTTTGAAACTGTCTCTATTTCTTCAGCGCGCGCTAACGGCTAGGATTGGTCCCACAGTAAAAAATGACTTATTTATCTAAATTTTTAAATAAAGCGCTACCACAGCGCCCAGTGTAATCGCTGAGTTCCAGCAATCATGTCAAATTAAGAAGAATGTTATTTCTTGGAGTCCAATTGTCTCATTTATCACATTTATAAGGTCAAAGTCCAAAATCAGTTCAATTAAGTCCCACAGTCAATCGTTTCACTGTTAAAAGCGATGCAACCTAGTAATATCAGAAAAATATCGCTAAATACATGTTGGTACGAATATGTGACGCAACCGTTGTAACTCAAACGGACTGATACCGTTAGAAAGTCAATGAAATGTAGTTTTTGAAACTGTCTCTATTTCTTCAGCGCGCGCTAACGGCTAGGATTGGTCCCACAGTAAAAATGACTTATTTATCTAAATTTTTAAATAAAGCGCTACCACAGCGCCCAGTGTAATCGCTGAGTTCCAGCAATCATGTCAAATTAAGAAGAATGTTATTTCTTGGAGTCCAATTGTCTCATTTATCACATTTATAAGGTCAAAGTCCAAAATCAGTTCAATTAAGTCCCACAGTCAATCGTTTCACTGTTAAAAGCGATGCAACCTAGTAATATCAGAAAAATATCGCTAAATACATGTTGGTACGAATATGTGACGCAACCGTTGTAACTCAAACGGACTGATACCGTTAGAAAGTCAATGAAATGTAGTTTTTGAAACTGTCTCTATTTCTTCAGCGCGCGCTAACGGCTAGGATTGGTCCCACAGTAAAAAATGACTTATTTATCTAAATTTTTAAATAAAGCGCTACCACAGCGCCCAGTGTAATCGCTGAGTTCCAGCAATCATGTCAAATTAAGAAGAATGTTATTTCTTGGAGTCCAATTGTCTCATTTATCACATTTATAAGGTCAAAGTCCAAAATCAGTTCAATTAAGTCCCACAGTCAATCGTTTCACTGTTAAACGCGATGCAACCTAGTAATATCAGAAAAATATCGCTAAATACATGTTGGTACGAATATGTGACGCAACCGTTGTAACTCAAACGGACTGATACCGTTAGAAAGTCAATGAAATGTAGTTTTTGAAACTGTCTCTATTTCTTCAGCGCGCGCTAACGGCTAGGATTGGTCCCACAGTAAAAATGACTTATTTATCTAAATTTTTAAATAAAGCGCTACCACAGCGCCCAGTGTAATTGCTGAGTTCCAGCAATCATGTCAAATTAAGAAGAATGTTATTTCTTGGAGTCCAATTGTCCCATTTATCATATTTATAAGGTCAAAGTCCAAAATCAGTTCAATTAAGTCCCACAGTCAATCGTTTCACTGTTAAAAGCGATGCAACCTAGTAATATCAGAAAAATATCGCTAAATACATGTTGGTACGAATATGTGACGCAACCGTTGTAACTCAAACGGATTGATACCGTTAGAAAGTCAATGAAATGTAGTTTTTGAAACTGTCTCTATTTCTTCAGCGCGCGCTAACGGCTAGGATTGGTCCCACAGTAAAAAATGACTTATTTATCTAAATTTTTAAATAAAGCGCTACCACAGCGCCCAGTGTAATCGCTGAGTTCCAGCAATCATGTCAAATTAAGAAGAATGTTATTTCTTGGAGTCCAATTGTCTCATTTATCACATTTATAAGGTCAAAGTCCAAAATCAGTTCAATTAAGTCCCACAGTCAATCGTTTCACTGTTAAAGCGATGCAACCTAGTAATATCAGAAAATTATCGCTAAATACATGTTGGTACGAATATGTGACGCAACCGTTGTAACTCAAACGGACTGATACCGTTAGAAAGTCAATGAAATGTAGTTTTTGAAACTGTCTCTATTTCTTCAGCGCGCGCTAACGGCTAGGATTGGTCCCACAGTAAAAAATGACTTATTTATCTAAATTTTTAAATAAAGCGCTACCACAGCGCCCAGTGTAATTGCTGAGTTCCAGCAATCATGTCAAATTAAGAAGAATGTTATTTCTTGGAGTCCAATTGTCTCATTTATCACATTTATAAGGTCAAAGTCCAAAATCAGTTCAATTAAGTCCCACAGTCAATCGTTTCACTGTTAAAAGCGATGCAACCTAGTAATATCAGAAAAATATCGCTAAATACATGTTGGTACGAATATGTGACGCAACCGTTGTAACTCAAACGGACTGATACCGTTAGAAAGTCAATGAAATGTAGTTTTTGAAACTGTCTCTATTTCTTCAGCGCGCGCTAACGGCTAGGATTGGTCCCACAGTAAAAAATGACTTATTTATCTAAATTTTTAAATAAAGCGTTACCACAGCGCCCAGTGTAATTGCTGAGTTCCAGCAATCATGTCAAATTTGAAGAATGTTATTTCTTGGAGTCCAATTGTCTCATTTAACACATTTATAAGGTCAGGTCCAATCAGTCAATTAAGTCCCACAGAAACGTTCACTGTTAAAAGCAAAATCTCTCTCTTTT
>JASGCC010001118.1:0-42767 GCA_030067915.1 Hydractinia echinata | reverse complement strand
ACGTGATTTACATGTAAAATCCTTATTTAGTCGTAAAAGGCCATATACATGTTTAGTGGCCCTGTGCAGTATTGGCGGTGCTCTAAGGCCGTGCCGCTAAGGAAAACGACTTGAGACTTCGTAGTCCATTGAGATTGGAAGGACTAGACAAATGTAACCTTCCTGGGGCGTGAAACCACGTGTTTACGTGTAAGGCCTTATTTAGGTAGTAAGGACCGTATTACAGCCTTTAGGATTGTGCACGGCTGACGGTGTTCTAAGGCCATGGTGCCAAGGAAAACGACTCGGGACTTCGTAGTCCATTGAGATTGGAGGACTAGGCAAATGGTAACCTTCCTGGGGGCGTGGAACCAGGTGATTTACGTGTAAGGTCCTTATTTAGCCGCAAAAGGACATATTACAGCATTTAGAAGGACTGTGCACGTATTTGACGGTGCTCTAAGGCCGTGCCGCTAAGGAAAACGACTTCGCACGTCGTAGTCTATTGAGACTGGAAGGACTAGACTAATGATAACCTGCCGGGATTCATGGAACCACGTGTTTTAAGTGTAACACCTTTATTTGTAGTAAAAGGCCGCATTACAGCCTTTTGAGGATTGTGCACGTCGCTGACGATGTTCTAAGGCCATGGCGCAAGGAACACGACTTGGCACTTCGTAGTCCATTAGATTCGAAGGATTAAACAAATGGTAAACTTCCTAGGGCCTGGAAACACGTGATTTACGTGTAAGGTCCTTATTTGATCGTAAAAGGCCATTAGTGCGGCCTTTAGAGGCCTGTACACGTAGTTGACAGTGTTATAAGGCCCTGGCGCCAAGGAAAATAACTTGGGCTGTCGTAGACTATTGAGACTAGAACGACTAGACTAATGGTAACCTGCCTAGCCTCACGGAACCACGTGATTTACGTGTAAGGTCCTTATTTAGCTGTAAAAGGCCATAGTTCGGCCTTTAGAGGCCTGTACACGTAGTTGACAGTGTTATAAGGCCCTGTCACCAAGAAAAAACGACTTGGTATGTCGTAGACTAATTGAGACTGGAAAGACTAGACTAATGGTAACTGCTAGCCTCATGGAACCACGTGTTTTAAGTGTAAGGCCTTTGTTAGGTAGTAAAAGACCGTATTACAGCCTTTTGAGGATTGTGCACGACGCTGACGATGTTCCAAGGCCATGGCGCCATGGAAAACGACTTGGGACGTCGTAGTCCATTGAGATTGGAAGGACTAGACAAATAGTAACCTTCCTGGGGGCGTTGAACCACGTGATTTACGTGTAAGGTCCTTATTAAGCCATAAAGGCCGTATTACAGCCTTTATAGGCTTGTGCATGTTGGTACCGGTGTTCTAAGGGCAGGGTGCCACGGAAAACGACTTTGGACTTCGTAGTCCATTGAGATTGGAAGGACTAGACAAATAGTAACCTTCCTAGGGGCGTGGAACCACGTGATTTACGTGTAAGGTCCTTATTTAGCCGCAAAAGGCCATATTACAGCATTTAGAGGACTGTGCACGTATTTGACGGTGTTCTAAGGCCGTGCCGCTAAGTAAAACGACTTTGCACGTTGTAGTCTATTGAGACTGGAAGGACTAGACTAATGGTAATCTGCCGGGAGTTATGGAGCCACGTGTTTTAAATGTAAGACCTTTATTATGTAGTAAAATGCCGTTTTAGAGCCTTTAGAGGTTTGTGCAAGTTGCTGACGGTGTTCTAAGGCCATGGCGCCACGGAAAACGACTTGAGACTTCGTAGTCCATTGAGATTGGAAGGACTAAACAAATGGTAACCTTGCTGAGGTCATGGAACTACGTGATTTACATGTAAAATCCTTATTTAGTCGGAAAAGGCCATATTACATGCTTTAGTGGCTTGTGCACGTATTTGACGGTGTTCTGAGGCGCTGGAGCCAAGGTAAACGACTTGAAACGTTGTAGTCTAGTGATACTGGAAGGACTAGACTACTGGTAACCTTCCTGGCGTCATGGAACCACGTGTTTTTAGTGTAAGGCCTTTGTTAGGTAGTAAAAGGCCGTAATACAGCATTTTGAGGATTGTGCACAACGCTGACGATGTTCTAAGGCCATGGCGCCAAGGAAAACGACTTGGGACTTCGTAGTCCATTGAGATTGGAAGGAATAGACAAATAGTAACTTTCCTGGGGCGTTGAACCACGTGATTTACGTGTAAGGTCCTTATTACAGCCTCTATAGGTTTGTGCATGTTGGTGACGGTGTTCTAAGGGCATGGTGCCAAGGAAAACGACTTGGGAGTTCGTAGTCCATTGAGATTGGAAGGACTAAACAAATGGTAACCTTCCTAGGGGCGTAGAACTACGTGATTTACATGTAAAGTCCTTATTTAGTCGTAAAAGGCCATATTACATGCTTTAGTGGCCTGTGCACGTATTTGACGGTGTTCTAAGGCGCTGGAGCCAAGGAAAACGACTTGAAACGTTGTAGTGTAGTGATACTGGAAGGACTAGACTAATGGTAACCTGCTTGTCGTCATGGAACCACGTGCTTTTAGTGTAAGGCCTTTATTAGGTAGTAAAAGGCCGTATTACAGCCTTTTGAGGATAGTGCAAGTTGTTGACGGTGTTCTAAGGCCATGGCGCCACGGAAAACAACTTGAGACTTCGTAGTCCATTTAGATTGGAAGGACTAAACAAATGGTAACCTTCCTAGGGGCGTGGAACTACGTGATTTACATGTAAGGTCCTTATTTAGTCGTAAAAGGCCATATTACATGCTTTAGTGGCCTGTGCACGTATTTCACGGTGTTCTAAGGCCCTGGCGGCAAGGAAAACGACTTGAAGCATTGTAGTCCAGTGATACTGGAAAGACTAGACTAATGGTAACCTGCTGGGAGTCATGGAACCACGTGTTTTAAGTGTAAGACCTTTATTATCTAGTGAAAGGCCGTATTACAGCCCTTAGAGGCTTGTGCACGTTGCTGACGGTGTTCTAAGGCCATGCCGCCAAGGAAAACGACTTGGGACTTCGTAGTCCATTGAGATTGGAAGGAATAAACATATAGTGACCTTCCTTGGTGGGTGGAAACACGTGATTTACGTGTAAGGTCCTTATTTAGCCGTAAAAGGCCATATTACATGATTTAGAGGCCTGTGCAGGTAGTTGGCGGTGTTCTAAGTCCTGAAGGCAAGGAAAACGACTCGAAACGTTGTAGTCTAGTGATACTGGAAGGACTAGACTAATGGTAACCTGCCTGGTGTCATGGAACCACGTGTTTTAAGTGTCAGACCTTTATTATGTAGTAAAATGCCGTTTTAGAACCTTTAGAGGTTTGTGCAAGTTGCTGACGGTGTTCTAAGGCCATGGCGCCACGGAAAACGACTTGAGACTTCGTAGTCCATTGAGATTGGAAGGACTAAACAAATGGTAACCTTGCTGAGGTCATGGAACTACGTGATTTACATGTAAAATCCTTATTTAGTCGTAAAAGGCCATATTACATGCTTTAGTGGCCTGTGCACGTATTTGACGGTGTTCTGAGGCGCTGGAGCCAAAGAAAACGACTTGAAACGTTGTAGTCTAGTGATACTGGAAGGACTAGACTAATGGTAACCTGCCTGGCGTCATGGAACCACGTGTTTTTAGTGTATAGCCTTTGTTAGGTAGTAAAAGGCCGTAATACAGTCTTTTGAGGATTGTGCACGACGCTGACGATGTTCTAAGGCCATGGCGCCAAGGAAAACGACTTGGGACTTCGTAGTCCATTGAGATTGGAAGGAATAGACAAATAGTAACCTTCCTGGGGGCGTTGAACCCACGTGATTTACCTGTAAGGTCCTTATTAAGCCTCTATTAGTTTGCTACTATGTGGTTTGGTGCATGTTTGTGACGATGTTCTAAGGGCATGGTGCCAAGGAAAACGACTTGGGACTTCGTAGTCCATTGAGATTGGAAGGACTAAACAAATGGTAACCTTCCTAGGGCCGTAGAACTACGTGATTTACATATAAAGTCCTTATTTAGTCGTAAAAGGCCATATTACATGCTTTAGTGGCCTGTGCACGTATTTGACGGTGTTCTAAGGCGCTGGAGCCAAGGAAAACGACTTGAAACGTTGTAGTGTAGTGATACTGGAAGGACTAGACTAATGGTAACCTGCCTGTCGTCATGGAACCACGTGTTTTTAGTGTAAGGCCTTTATTAGGTAGTAAAAGGCCGTATTACAGCCTTTTGAGGATAGTGCAAGTTGCTGACGGTGTTCTAAGGCCATGGTGCCACGGAAAACGACTTGAGACTTCGTAGTCCATTGAGATTGGAAGGACTAAACAAATGGTCTTCCTAGGGGCGTGGAACTACGTGATTTACATGTAAGGTCCTTATTTAGTCGTAAAAGGCCATATTACATGCTTTAGTGGCCTGTGCACGTATTTCACGGTGTTCTAAGGCCCTGGCGGCAAGGAAAACGACTTGAAAGCATTGTAGTCCAGTGATACTGGAAAGACTAGACTAATGGTAACCTGCCGGGAGTCATGGAACCACGTGTTTTAAGTGTAAGACCTTTATTATGTAGTAAAAGGCCGTATTACAGCCTTTAGAGGCTTGTGCACGTTGCTGACGGTGTTCTAAGGCCATGACGCCAAGGAAAACGACTTGGGACTTCGTAGTCCATTGAGATGGGAAGGACTAAACATATAGTGACCTTCCTTGGTGGGTGGAACCACATGATTTACGTGTAAGGTCCTTATTTAGCCGTAAAAGGCCATATTACATGCTTTAGAGGCCTGTGCAGGTAGTTGGCGGTGTTCTAAGTCCCTGAAGGCAAGGAAAACGACTCGAAACGTTGTAGTCTAGTGATACTGGAAGGACTAGACTAATGGTAACCTGCCTGGTGTCACGGAACCGCGCGTTTTAAGCGTAAGGCCTTTTTTTAGGTAGTAAAAGGCCGTATTACAGCCTTTTTGAGGATTGTGCACGACGCTGACGATGTTCTAAGGCCATGGCGCAAAGCAAAACGACTTGGGACTTCGTAGTCCATTGAGATTGGAAGGACTAGACAAATAGTACCCTTCCTGGGGGCGTGAAACCACGTGATTTACGTGTAAGGCCTTATTTAGCCGTAAAGGGCCGTATTACAGCCTCTATAGGATTGTGCATGTTGCTAACGGTGTTCTAAGGCCATGTTGCCAAGGAAAACGACTTGGGACTTTCTAGTCCATTGAGATTGGAAGGACTAGACAAATGGTAACCTTCCTGGGGGCGTGGAACCAGGTGATTTACGTGTAAGGTCCTTATTTAACCGCAAAAGGACATATTACAGCATTTAGAGGACTGAGCACGTATTTGACGGTGCTCTAAGGCCGTGCCGCTAAGGAAAACGACTTCGCACGTCGTAGTCTATTGAGACTGGAAGGACTAGACTAATGGTAACTTGCCGGTAGTCATAGAACCACGTGTTTTATATGTAAGACCTTTATTATGTAGTAAAAGGCCGTATTACAGCCTTTTAGGGATTGTGCACGACCCTGACGATGTTCTAAGGCCATGGCGTCAAAGAAAACGACTTGGGACTTCGTAGTCTATTCAGATTGATAGGCTAGACAAATAGTAACCTACCTGGGGGCGTGGAACAACGTGATTTACGTGTAAGGTCCTTATTTAGCCGTGAGGGGCCGTATTACGGCCTCTATAGGCTTGTGCATGTTGCTGACGGTGTTCTAAGGCCATGGTGCCAAGGAAAACGACTTGGGACTTCGTAGCCAATTGAGATTGGATGGACTAGACAAATGGTAACCTGCCTGGAGTCGTGGAACCACGTGTTTTAAGTGTAAGGCTTTTATAAGGTAGTAAAAGGCCGTATTACAGCCTTTAGAGGCTTGTGCACGTTGCTGATGGTGTTCTAAGGCCATGGCGCCAAGGAAAACGATTTGGAACTTCGTACTCCATTGAGATTGGAAGGACTAAACATATAGTAACCTTCCTGGGGGGTGGAACCACGTGATTTACGTGTAAGGTCCTTATTTAGCCGTAAAAGGCCATATTACATGTTTTAGAGGCCTGTGCAGGTAGTTGGCGGTGTTCTAGGCCCTGGCGGCAAGGAAAATGAATTTGCACGTCGTAGTCTATTCAGAGTGGAAGGACTAGACAAGTGGTAACCTGCCGGGAGTCATGGAACCACGTGTTTTAAGTGTAAGACCTTTATTATGTAGTAAAAGGCCGTATTACAGCCTTTAGAGGCTTGTGCGCGTTGCTGACGGTGTTCTAAGGCCATGGCGCCAAGGAAAACGACTTGGGACTTCGTAGTCCATTGCGATTGGAAGGACTAAATATATAGTAACCTTCCTGGGGGCGTGGAACCAGGTGATTTACGTGTAAAGTCCTTATTTAGCCGCAAAAGGCCATATTACAGCATTTAGAAGACTGTGCACGTATTTGACGGTGCTCTAAGGCCGTGCCGCTAAAGAAAACCACTTCGCACGTCGTAGTCTATTGAGACTGCAAGGACTAGACTAATGGTAACCTGCCGGGAGTCATGGAACCACGTGTTTTAAGTGTAAGACCTTTATTATGTAGTGAAAGGCCGTATTACAGCCTTTTCAGGATTGTGCATGCTGCTGACGGTGTTCTAAGGCCATGGTGCCAAGGAAAACGACTTGGGACTTCGTAGTCCATTGAGATTGGAAGGACTAGACAAATGGTAGCCTGGAGTCGTGGAACCACGTGTTTTAAGTGTAAGACCTTTATAAGGTAGTAAAAGGTCGTATTACAGCCTTTAGAGGCTTGTGCACGTTGTTGATGGTGTTCTAAGGCCATGGCGCCAAGGAAAACGACTTGGGACTTCGTAGTCCATTGAGATTGGAAGGACTAGAGAAATGGTAACCTTCCTAGGGGCGTGGACCACGTGATTTACGTGTAAGGTTCTTATTTACCGCAAAAGGCCATATTACAGCATTTAAAGGACTGTGCACGTATTTGACGGTGCTCTAAGGCCATCCCGCTAAGGAAAACGACTTTGCACGTCGTAGTCTATTCAGACTGGAAGGACTAGACTAATGGTAACTTGCCGGGACTCATGGAACCACGTGTTTTAAGTGTAAGACCTTTATTATGTAGTAAAAGGCCGTATTACAGCCTTTTGGGGATTGTGCACGACCCTGATGATTTCTAAGGCCATGGCGTCAAGGAAAACGACTTGGAACTTCGTAGTCCATTCAGATTGATAGGACTAGACAAATAGTAACCTTCCTGTGGGCGTGGAACCAGGTGATTTACGTGTAAGGTCCTTATTACAGCCTCTATAGGCTTGTGCATGTTGGTGACGGTGTTCTAAGGGCATGGTGCAAAGGAAAACGCCTTGGGACTTCGTAGTGCATTGAGATTGGAAGGGCTAGACAAATGGTAACTTTCCTAGTGGCGTGGAATCACGTGATTTACGTGTAAGGTCCTTATTTAGCCGCAAAAGGCCATATTACATGTTTTAGTATCCTGTGCACGTATTTCACGGTGTTCTAAGGCCCTGGCGGCAAGGAAAACGACTTGAAACATTGTAGTCCAGTGATACTGGAAGGACTAGACTAATGGTAACCTGCCGGGAGTCATGGAACCACGTGTTTTAAGTGTAAGACCTTTATTATGTAGTAAAAGACCGTATTAAAGCATTTAGAGGCTTGTGCACGTTGCTGACGGTGTTCTAAGGCCATGACGCCAAGGAAAAGGACTTGGGACTTCGTAGTCCATTGAGATTGGAAGGGCTAGACAAATGGTAACCTTCCTAGTGGCATGGAATCACGTGATTTACGTGTAAGGTCCTTATTTAGCCGCAAAAGGCCATATTACAGCATTTATAGGACTGTGTACGTATTTGACGGTGTTCCAAGGCCATGGCGCCAAGAAAAACGACTTCGCACGTCGTAGTCTATTGAGACTGGAAGGACTAGACTAATGGTAATCTGCCGGGAGTTATGGAACCACGTGTTTTAAGTGTAAGACCTTTATTATGCAGTAAAAGGCCGTATTACAGCCTTTTGAGGATTGTACACGTCGCTGACGATGTTCTAAGGCCATGGCGCCAAGGAAAACGACTTGGCACTTCGTAGTCCATTAGATTGGAAGGACTAAACAAATGGTAAAATTCCTAGGGGCGTGGAACCACGTGATTTACGTGTAAGGTCCTTATTTAGCTGTAAAAGGCCATAGTTCGGCCTTTAGAGGCCTGTACACGTAGTTGACAGTGTTATAAGGCCCTGACGCCAAGGAAAGCGACTTGGCATGTCGTAGACTATTGAGACTGGAAAGACTAGACTAATGGTAACCTGCCTAGCCTCATGGAACGACGTGTTTTAAGTGTAAGGCCTTTGTTAGGTAGTAAAAGACCGTATTACAGCCATTTGAGGATTGTGCACGACGCTGACGATGTTCTAAGGCCATGGCGCCAAGGAAAACGACTTGGGACTTCGTAGTCCATTGAGATTGGAAGGACTAGACAAATAGTAACCTTCCTGGGGGCGTTGAACCACGTGATTTACGTGTAAGGTCCTTATTAAGCCGTAAAGGGCCGTATTACAGCCTATATAGCCTTGTGCATGTTGGTCACGGTGTTCTAGGGGCAGGGTGCCAAGGAAAACGACTTGGGACTTCGTAGTCCATTGATATTGGAAGGACTATACAAATAGTAACCTTCCTGGGGGCGTTGAACCACGTGATTTACGTGTAAGGTCCTTATTAAGCCGTAAAGGGCTGTATTACAGCCTTTATAGCCTTGTGCAAGTTGGTGACGGTGTTCTAAGGGCAGGGTGCCAAGGAAAACGACTTGGGACTTCGTAGTCCATTGAGATTGGAAGGAGTAGACAAATGGTAACCTTCCTAGGGGCGTGGAACCACGTGATTTACGTGTAAGGTCCTTATATAGCCGCAAAACTCCATATTACAGCATTTAGAGGACTGTGCACGTATTTGACGGTATTCTAAGGCCGTGCCGCTAAGGAAAACGACTTCGCACGTTGTAGTCTATTGAGACTGGAAGGACTAGACTAATGGTAATCTGCCGGGAGTTATGGAACCACGTGTTTTAAGTGTAAGACCTTTATTATGTAGTAAAAGGCCGTTTTACAGCCTTTAGAGGTTTGTGTAAGTTGCTGACGGTGTTCTAAGGCCATGGCGCCACGGAAAACGACTTGAGACTTCGTAGTCCATTGAGATTGGAAGGACTAAACAAATGGTAACCTTCCTAGGGGCGTGGAACTACGTGATTTACATGTAAAGTCCTTATATAATCGTAAAAGGCCATATTACATGCTTTAGTGGCCTGTGCTCGTATTTCACGCTGTTCTAAGGCGTTGGAGCCAAGGAAAACAACTTGAAACGTTGTAGTCTAGTGATACTGGAAGGACTAGACTAATGGTAACCTGCCTGGCGTCATGGAACCACGTGTTTTTAGTGTAAGGCCTTTGTTAGGTAGTAAAAGACCGTATTACGGCCTTTTGAGGATTGTGCACGACGCTGACGATGTTCTAAGGCCATGGCGCCAAGCAAAACGAGTTGGGACTTCGTAGGCCATTGAGATTGGAAGGACTAGACTAATGGTAACCTTCCTGGGGGCGTGGAACCAAGTGATTTACGTGTAAGGTCCTCATTTAGCCGTAAAAGGCCATATTACAGCATTTAAAGGACTGTGCACGTATTTGACGGTGCGCTAAGGTCGTGCCGCTAAGGAAAACGACTTCGCACGTCGTAGTCTATTGAGACTGGAAAGACTAGACTAATGGTAACATGCCTTTCCTCACGGAACCACGTGATTTACGTGTAAGGTCCTTATTTAGCTGTAAAAGGCCATATTACATGCTTTAGAGGTCTATGCACGTATTTGACGGTATTCTAAGGCCGTGCCGCTAAGGAAAACGACTTCGCACGTTGTAGTCTATTGAGACTGGAAGGACTAGACTAATGGTAATCTGCCGGGAATTATGGAACCACGTGTTTTAAGTGTAAGACCTTTATTATGTAGTAAAAGGCCGTATTACAGCCCTTAGAAGTTTGTACAAGTTGCTGACGGTGTTCTAAGGCCATGGCGCCACGGAAAACGACTTGGGACTTCGTAGTCCATTGAGATTGGAAGGACTAAACAAATGGTAACCTTCCTAGGGGCGTGGAACTACGTGATTTACATGTAAGGTCCTTATTTAGCCGCAAAAGGCCATATTACAGTATTTAGAGGACTGTGCACGTATTTGACGGTGCTCTAAGGCCGTGCCGTAAGGAAAACGACTTCGCACGTCGTAGTCTATTGAGACTGCAAGGACTAGACTAATGGTAACCTGCCTGGATTCATGGAACCACGTGTTGTAAGTGTAAGACCTTTATTATGTAGTAAAAGGCCGTATTACAGCCTTTTGAGGATTGTGCACGACGCTGACGATGTTCTAAGGCCATGGCGCCTAGGAAAACGACTTGGGACTTCGTAGTCCATTCAGATTGATAGGACTAGACAAATAGTAACCTTTCTGGGGGCGTGGAACAACGTGATTTACGTGTAAGGTCCTTATTTAGCCGTAAGGGGCCGTATTATGGCCTCTATAGGCTTGTACATGTTGCTTACGGTGTTCTAAGGCCATGGTGCCAAGGAAAACGACTTGGGACTTCGTAGTCCATTGAGATTGGAAGGACTAGACAAATAGTAGCCTGGAGTCGTGGAACCACGTGTTTTAAGTGTAAGGCCTTTATAAGGTAGTAAAAGGTCGTATTACAGCCTTTAGAGGCTTCTGCACGTTGCTGATGGTGTTCTAAGGCCATGACGCCAAGGAAAACGACTTGGCACTTCGTAGTCCATTAGATTGGAAGGACTAAACAAATGGTAAAATTCCTAGGGGCGTGGAACCACGTGATTTACGTGTAAGGTCCTTATTTAGTCGTAAAAGGTCATAGTGCGTCCTTTAGAGGCCTGTACACGTAGTTGACAGTGTTATAAGGCCCTGGCGCCAAGGAAAAGGACTTGGGCTGTCGTAGACTATTGAGACTGGAAAGACTAGACTTATGGTAACATGCCTAGCCTCACGGAACCACGTGATTTACGTGTAAGGTCCTTATTTAGCTGTAAAAGGCCATAGTTCGGCCTTTAGAGGCCTGTACACGTAGTTGACAGTGTTATAAGGCCCTGACGGCAAGGAAAACGACTTGGCATGTCGTAGACTATTGAGACTGGAAAGACTAGACTAATGGTAACCTGCCTAGCCTCATGGAACGACGTGTTTTAAGTGTAAGGTCTTTGTTAGGTAGTAAAAGACCGTATTACAGCCATTTGAGGATTGTGCACGACGCTGACGATATTCTAAGGCCATGGCGCCAAGGAAAACGACTTGGAACTTCGTAGTCCATTGAGATTGGAAGGACTAGACAAATAGTAACCTTCCTGGGGGCGTTGAACCACGTGATTTACGTGTAAGGTCCTAATTTAGCCGTAATAGGCCATATTACATGCTTTAGAGGCATGTGCAGGTAGTTGACGGTGTTCTTAGGCCCTGGCGGGAAGAAAAACGACTTCGCACGTCGTAGTGTAATCAGACTGGAAGGACTAGACTAATGGTAACCTGCCGGCAGTCATGGAACCACGTGTTTTAAGTGTAAGACCTTTATTATGCAGTAAAAGGCCGCATTACAGCCTTTTGAGGATTGTACACGTCGCTGACGATGTTCTAAGGCCATGGCGCCAAGGAAAACGACTTTGCACTTCGTAGTCCATTAGATTGGAAGGACTAAACAAATGGTAAAATTCCTAGGGGCGTGGAACCACGTGATTTACGTGTAAGGTCCTTATTTAGTCGTAAAAGGCCATAGTGCGTCCTTTAGAGGCCTTTACACGTAGTTGACAGTGTTATAAGGCCCTGGCGCCAAGGAAAACGACTTGGGCTGTCGTAGACTATTGAGACTGGAAAGACTAGACTAATGGTAACATGCCTAGCCTCACGGAACCACGTGATTTACGTGTAAGGTCCTTATTTAGCTGTAAAAGGCCATAGTTCGGCCTTTAGAGGCCTGTACACGTAGTTGACAGTGTTATAAGGCCCTGACGGCAAGGAAAACGACTTGGCATGTCGTAGACTATTGAGACTGGAAAGACTAGACTAATGGTAACCTGCCTAGCCTCATGGAACGACGTGTTTTAAGTGTAAGGTCTTTGTTAGGTAGTAAAAGACCGTATTACAGCCATTTGAGGATTGTGCACGACGCTGACGATGTTCTAAGGCCATGGCGCCAAGGAAAACGACTTGGAACTTCGTAGTCCATTGAGATTGGAAGGACTAGACAAATAGTAACCTTCCTGGGAGCGTTGAACCACGTGATTTACGTGTAAGGTCCTTATTAAGCCGTAAAGGGCCGTATTACAGCCTTTATAGCCTTGTGCATGTTGGTGACGGTGTTCTAAGGGCAGGGTGCCAAGGAAAACGACTTGGGACTTCGTAGTCCATTGAGATTGGAAGGACTAGACAAATAGTAACCCTCCTGGGGGCGTTGAACCACGTGATTTACGTGTAAGGTCCTTATTAAGCCGTAAAGGGCCGTATTACAGCCTTTATAGCCTTGTGCATGTTGGTGACGGTGTTCTAAGGGCAGGGTGCCAAGGAAAACGACTTGGGACTTCGTAGTCCATTGAGATTGGAAGGACTAGACAAATGGTAACCTTCCTAGGGGCGTGGAACCACGTGATTTACGTGTAAGGTCTTTATTTAGCCGCAAAACTCCATATTACAGCATTTAGAGGACTGTGCACGTATTTGACGGTATTCTAAGGCCGTGCCGCTAAGGAAAACGACTTCGCACGTTGTAGTCTATTGAGACTGGAAGGACTAGACTAATGGTAATCTGCCGGGAGTTATGGAACCACGTGTTTTAAGTGTAAGACCTTTATAATGTAGTAAAAGGCCGTTTTACAGCCTTTAGAGGTTTGTGTAAGTTGCTGACGGTGTTCTAAGGCCATGGCGCCACGGAAAACGACTTGAGACTTCGTAGTCCATTGAGATTGGAAGGACTAAACAAATGGTAACCTTCCTAGGGGCGTGGAACCACGTGATTTACGTGTAAGGTCCTTATTTAGTCGTAAAAGGCCATAGTTCGGCCTTTAGAGGAATGTACACGTAGTTGACAGTGTTATAAGGCCTTGGCGCCAAGAAAAACGACTTGGGATGTCGTAGATTATTGAGACTGGAAAGACTAGACTAATGGTAACCTCCCTAGCCTCACGGAACCATGTGTTTTAAGTGTAAGACTTTTATTATGTAGTAAAAGGCCGTATTAAAGCCTTTAGAGGCTTGTGCACGTTGCTGACGGTGTTCCAAGGCCATGGCGCCAATGAAAACGACTTGGGACTTCGTAGTCCACTGAGATTGGAAGGACTAAACATATAATAACCTTCCTTGGTGGGTGGAAAAACGTGATTTACATGTAAGGTCCTTATTTAGTCGTAAAAGGCCATATTAATGCTTTAGTGGCCTGTGCACGTATTTCACGGTGTTCTAAGGCCCTGGCGGCAAGGAAAACGGCTTGAAACATTGTAGTCCAGTGATACTGGAAAGACTAGACTAATGGTAACCTGCCGGGAGTCATGTAACCACGTGTTTTAAGTGTAAGACCTTTATTATGTAGTAAAAGGCCGTATTACAGCCTTTTGAGGATTGTGCACGACGCTGACGATGTTCTAAGGCCATGGCGCAAAGCAAATCGACTTGGGACTTCGTAGTCCATTGAGATTGGAAGGACTAGAGAAATAGTAACCTTCCTGGGGGCGTTGAACCACGTGATTTACGTGTAAGATCCTTATTACAGCCAATATAGGCTTGTGCATGTTGGTGACGGTGTTTTAAGGGCATGGTGCCAAGGAAAACCACTTGGGACTTCGTAGTGCATTGAGATTGGAAGGGCTAGACAAATGGTAACCTTCCTAGTGGCGTGGAATCACGTGATTTACGTGTAAGGTCCTTATTTAGCCGCAAAAGGCCATATTACAGCATTTAGAGGACTGTGCACGTATTTGACGGTGTTCTAAGGCCATGGCGCCAAGGAAAACGACTTCGCACGTCGTAGTCTATTGAGACTGGAAGGACTAGACTAATGGTAATCTGTCGGGAGTTATGGAACCACGTGTTTTAAGTATAAGACCTTTATTATGTAGTAAAAGGCCGTATTAAAGCCTTTAGAGGCTTGTGCACGTTGCTGACAGTGTTCTAAGGCCATGGCGCCAAGGAAAACGAGTTGGGACTTCGTAGTCCATTGAGATTGGAAGGACTAAACACATAGTAACCTTCCTTGGTGGGTGGAAACACGTGATTTACGTGTAAGGTCCTTATTTAGCCGCAAAAGGCCATATTACAGCATTTAGAGGACTGTGCACGTATTTGACGGTGTTCTAAGGCCATGGCGCCAAGGAAAACGACTTCGCACGTCGTAGTCTATTGAGACTGGAAGGACTAGACTAATGGTAATCTGTCGGGAGTTATGGAACCACGTGTTTTAAGTATAAGACCTTTATTATGTAGTAAAAGGCCGTATTAAAGCCTTTAGAGGCTTGTGCACGTTGCTGACAGTGTTCTAAGGCCATGGCGCCAAGGAAAACGAGTTGGGACTTCGTAGTCCATTGAAATTGGAAGGACTAAACATATTGTAACCTTCCTTGGTGGGTGGAAACACGTGATTTACGTGTAAGGTCCTTATTTAGCCGTAAAAGGCCATATTACATGCTTTAGAGGCCTGTGCAGGTAGTTGGCGGTGTTCTAAGTCCCTGAAGGCAAGGAAAACGACTCGAAACGTTGTAGTCTAGTGATACTGGAAGGACTAGACTAATGGTAACCTGCCTGGTGTCATGGAACTACGTGTTTTAAGTGTAAGGCCTTTGTTAGGTAGTAAAAGGCCGTATTACAGCCTTTAGAGGTTTGTGCAAGTTGCTGACGGTGTTCTAAGGCCATGGCGCCAAGGAAAACGACTTGAGACTTCGTAGTCCATTGAGATTGGAAGGACTAAACAAATGGTAACCTTCCTAGGGGCGTGGAACTACGTGATTTACATGTAAGGTCCTTATTTAGTCGTAAAAGGCCATATTAATGCTTTAGTGGCCTGTGCACGTATTTCACGGTGTTCTAAGGCCCTGGCGGCAAGGAAAACGGCTTGAAACATTGTAGTTCAGTGATACTGGAAAGACTAGACTAATGGTAACCTGCCGGGAGTCATGTAACCACGTGTTTTAAGTGTAAGACCTTTATTATGTAGTAAAAGGCCGTATTACAGCCTTTAGAGGCTTGTGCACGTTGCTGACGGTGTTCTAAAGCCATGGCGCCAAGGAAAACGACTTGGGACTTCGTAGTCCATTGAGATTGGAAGGACTAAACATATTGTAACCTTCCTTGGTGGGTGGAAACACGTGATTTACGTGTAAGGTCCTTATTTAGCCGTAAAAGGCCATATTACATGCTTTAGAGGCCTGTGCAGGTAGTTGGCGGTGTTCTAAGTCCCTGAAGGCAAGGAAAAACGACTCGAAACGTTGTAGTCTAGTGATACTGGAAGGACTAGACTAATGGTAACCTGCCTGGTGTAATGGAACCACGTGTTTTAAGTGTAAGGCCTTTGTTAGGTAGTAAAAGGCCATATTACAGCCTTTAGAGGCTTGTGAGCGTTGCTGATGGTGTTCTAAGGAAAAAGGCGCCAAGGAAAACGACTTGGGACTTCGTACTCAATTGAGATTGGAAGGACTAAACATATAGTAACCTTCCTGGGGCGTGGAACCACGTGATTTACGTGTAAGGTCCTTATTTAGCAGTAAAAGGCCATATTACATGCTTTAGAGGCCTGTGCAGGTAGTTGACGGTGTTCTTAGGCCCTGGTGGCAAAGAAAATGAATTTGCACGTCGTAGTCTATTCAGAGTGGAAGGACTAGACTAGTGGTAACCTGTCGGGAGTCATGGAACCACGTGTTTTAAGTGTAAGACCTTTATTATGTAGTAAAAGGCCGTATTACAGCCTTTAGAGGCTTGTGCACGTTGCTGACGGTGTTCTAAGACCATGGCGCCAAGGAAAACGACTTGGGACTTCGTAGTCCATTGAGATTGGAAGGACTAAACATATAGTAACCTTCCTTGGTGGGTGGAAACACGTGATTTACGTGTAAGGTCCTTATTTAGCCGCAAAAAGCCATATTACAGCATTTAGAGGACTGTGCACGTATTTGACGGTGTTCTAAGGCCCTGGCGGCAAGGAAAACGGCTTGAAACATTGTAGTCCAGTGATACTGGAAAGACTAGACTAATGGTAACCTGCCGGGAGTCATGTAACCACGTGTTTTAAGTGTAAGACCTTTATTATGTAGTAAAAGGCCGTATTACAGCCCTTAGAGGCTTGTGCACGTTGCTGACGGTGTTCTAAGGCCATGGCGCCAAGGAAAACGACTTGGGACTTCGTAGTCCATTGAGATTGGAAGGACTAAACATATTGTAACCTTCCTTGGTGGGTGGAAACACGTGATTTACGTGTAAGGTCCTTATTTAGCCGTAAAAGGCCATATTACATGCTTTAGAGGCCTGTGCAGGTAGTTGGCGGTGTTCTAAGTCCCTGAAGGCAAGGAAAACGACTCGAAACGTTGTAGTCTAGTGATACTGGAAGGACTAGACTAATGGTAACCTGCCTGGTGTCATGGAACTACGTGTTTTAAGTGTAAGGCCTTTGTTAGGTAGTAAAAGGCCGTATTACAGCCTTTTGAGGATTGTGCACGACGCTGACGATGTTCTAAGGCCATGGCGCAAAGCAAATCGACTTGGGACTTCGTAGTCCATTGAGATTGGAAGGACTAGACAAATAGTAACCTTCCTGGGGGCGTTGAACCACTTGATTTACGTGTAAGATCCTTATTACAGCCAATATAGGCTTGTGCATGTTGGTGACGGTGTTTTAAGGGCATGGTGCCAAGGAAAACGACTTGGGACTTCGTAGTGCATTGAGATTGGAAGGGCTAGACAAATGGTAACCTTCCTAGTGGCGTGGAATCACGTGATTTACGTGTAAGGTCCTTATTTAGCCGCAAAAGGCCATATTACAGCATTTAGAGGACTGTGCACGTATTTGACGGTGTTCTAAGGCCATGGCGCCAAGGAAAATGACTTCGCACGTCGTAGTCTATTGAGACTGGAAGGACTAGACTAATGGTAATCTGTCGGGAGTTATGGAACCACGTGTTTTAAGTATAAGACCTTTATTATGTAGTAAAAGGCCGTATTAAAGCCTTTAGAGGCTTGTGCACGTTGCTGACAGTGTTCTAAGGCCATGGCGCCAAGGAAAACGACTTGGGACTTCGTAGTCCATTGAGATTGGAAGGACTAAACATATAGTAACCTTCCTTGGTGGGTGGAAACACGTGATTTACGTGTAAGGTCCTTATTTAGCCGCAAAAGGCCATATTACAGCATTTAGAGGACTGTGCACGTATTTGACGGTGTTCTAAGGCCGTGCCGCTAAGGAAAACGACTTCGCACGTTGTAGTCTGTTGAGACTGGAAGGACTAGACTAATGGTAATCTGCCGGGAGTTATGGAACCACGTGTTTTAAGTGTAAGACCTTTATTATGTAGTAAAAGCCCGTTTTACAGCCTTTAGAGGTTTGTGCAAGTTGCTGACGGTGTTCTAAGGCCATGGCGCCAAGGAAAACGACTTGAGACTTCGTAGTCCATTGAGATTGGAAGGACTAAACAAATGGTAACCTTCCTAGGGGCGTGGAACTACGTGATTTACATGTAAGGTCCTTATTTAGTCGTAAAAGGCCATATTAATGCTTTAGTGGCCTGTGCACGTATTTCACGGTGTTCTAAGGCCCTGGCGGCAAGGAAAACGGCTTGAAACATTGTAGTCCAGTGATACTGGAAAGACTAGACTAATGGTAACCTGCCGGGAGTCATGTAACCACGTGTTTTAAGTGTAAGACCTTTATTATGTAGTAAAAGGCCGTATTACAGCCTTTAGAGGCTTGTGCACGTTGCTGACGGTGTTCTAAGGCCATGGCGCCAAGGAAAACGACTTGGGACTTCGTAGTCCATTGAGATTGGAAGGACTAAACATATTGTAACCTTCCTTGGTGGGTGGAAACACGTGATTTACGTGTAAGGTCCTTATTTAGCCGTAAAAGGCCATATTACATGCTTTAGAGGCCTGTGCAGGTAGTTGGCGGTGTTCTAAGTCCCTGAAGGCAAGGAAAACGACTCGAAACGTTGTAGTCTAGTGATACTGGAAGGACTAGACTAATGGTAACCTGCCTGGTGTAATGGAACCACGTGTTTTAAGTGTAAGGCCTTTGTTAGGTAGTAAAAGGCCATATTACAGCCTTTAGAGGCTTGTGAGCGTTGCTGATGGTGTTCTAAGGAAAAAGGCGCCAAGGAAAACGACTTGGGACTTCGTACTCAATTGAGATTGGAAGGACGAAACATATAGTAACCTTCCTGGGGCGTGGAACCACGTGATTTACGTGTAAGGTCCTTATTTAGCAGTAAAAGGCCATATTACATGCTTTAGAGGCCTGTCCAGGTAGTTGACGGTGTTCTTAGGCCCTGGTGGCAAAGAAAATGAATTTGCACGTCGTAGTCTATTCAGAGTGGAAGGACTAGACTAGTGGTAACCTGTCGGGAGTCATGGAACCACGTGTTTTAAGTGTAAGACCTTTATTATGTAGTAAAAGGCCGTATTACAGCCTTTAGAGGTGTGTGCACGTTGCTGACGGTGTTCTAAGACCATGGCGCCAAGGAAAACGACTTGGGACTTCGTAGTCCATTGAGATTGGAAGGACTAAACATATAGTAACCTTCCTTGGTGGGTGGAAACACGTGATTTACGTGTAAGGTCCTTATTTAGCCGCAAAAGGCCATATTACAGCATTTAGAGGACTGTGCACGTATTTGACGGTGTTCTAAGGCCGTGCCGCTAAGGAAAACGACTTCGCACGTTGTAGTCTGTTGAGACTGGAAGGACTAGACTAATGGTAATCTGCCGGGAGTTATGGAACCACGTGTTTTAAGTGTAAGACCTTTATTATGTAGTAAAAGCCCGTTTTACAGCCTTTAGAGGTTTGTGCAAGTTGCTGACGGTGTTCTAAGGCCATGGCGCCAAGGAAAACGACTTGAGACTTCGTAGTCCATTGAGATTGGAAGGACTAAACAAATGGTAACCTTCCTAGGGGCTTGGAACTACGTGATTTACATGTAAGGTCCTTATTCAGTCGTAAAAGGCCATATTAATGCTTTAGTGGCCTGTGCACGTATTTCACGGTGTTCTAAGGCCCTAGCGGCAAGGAAAACGACTCGAAACGTTGTAGTCTAGTGATACTGGAAGGACTAGACTAATGGTAACCTGCCTGGTGTCATGGAACCACGTGTTTTAAGTGTAAGGCCTTTGTTAGGTAGTAAAAGGCCGTATTATAGCCTTTTGAGGATTGTGCACGACGCTGACGATGTTCTAAGGCCATGGCGCAAAGCAAATCGACTTGGGACTTCGTAGTCCATTGAGATTGGAAGGACTAGACAAATAGTAACCTTCCTGGGGGCGTTGAACCACGTGATTTACGTGTAAGATCCTTATTACAGCCAATATAGGCTTGTGCATGTTGGTGACGGTGTTTTAAGGGCATGGTGCCAAGGAAAACGACTTGGGACTTCGTAGTGCATTGAGATTGGAAGGGCTAGACAAATGGTAACCTTCCTAGTGGCGTGGAATCACGTGATTTACGTGTAAGGTCCTTATTTAGCCGCAAAAGGCCATATTACAGCATTTAGAGGACTGTGCACGTATTTGACGGTGTTCTAAGGCCATGGCGCCAAGGAAAACGACTTCGCACGTCGTAGTCTATTGAGACTGGAAGGACTAGACTAATGGTAATCTGTCGGGAGTTATGGAACCACGTGTTTTAAGTATAAGACCTTTATTATGTAGTAAAAGGCCGTATTAAAGCCTTTAGAGGCTTGTGCACGTTGCTGACAGTGTTCTAAGGCCATGGCGCGAAGGAAAACGACTTGGGACTTCGTAGTCCATTGAGATTGGAAGGACTAAACATATAATAACCTTCCTTGGTGGGTGGAAAAACGTGATCTACGTGTAAGGTCCTTATTTAGTCGTAAAAGGCCATATTACATGTTTAGTGGCCTATGCACGTATTTCACGGTGTTCTAAGGCCCTGGCGGCAAGGAAAACGACTTGAAACATTGTAGTCCAGTGATACTGGAAGAACTAGACTAATGGTAACCTGCCGGGAGTCATGGAACCACGTGTTTTAAGTGTAAGACCTTTATTATGTAGTAAAAGGCCGTATTACAGCATTTAGCGGCTTGTGCACGTTGCTGACGGTGTTCTAAGACCATGGCGCCAAGGAAAACGACTTGGGACTTTGTAGTCCATTGAGATTGGAAGGACTAAACATATAGTAACCTTCCTTGGTGGGTGGAAACACGTGATTTACGTGTAACGTCCTTATTTAGCCGTAAAAGGCCATATTATATGCTTTAGAGGCCTGTGCATGTAGTTGGCGGTGTTCTAAGTCCCTGAAGGCAAGGAAAACGACTCGAAACGTTGTAGTCTAGTGACACTGGAAGGACTAGACTAATGGTAACCTGCCTGGTGTAATGGAACCACGTGTCTTAAGTGTAAGGCCTTTGTTAGGTAGTAAAAGGCCGTATTACAACCTTTTGAGGATTGTGCACGACGCTGACGATGTTCCAAGGCCATGGCGCCAAGCAAAACGACTTGGGACTTCGTAGCCCATTGAGATTGGAAGGACTAGGCAAATGGTAACCTTCCTGGGGGCGTGGAACCAGGTGATTTACGTGTAAGGTCCTTATTTAGCCGCAAAAGGACATATTACAGCATTTAGAGGACTGTGCACGTATTTGACGGTGCTCTAAGGCCGTGCCGCTAAGGAAAACGACTTCGCACGTCGTAGTCTATTGAGACTGGAATGACTAGACTAATGATAACCTGCCGGGATTCATGGAACCACGTGTTTTAAATGTAACACCTTTATTATGTAGTAAAAGGCCGCATTACAGCCTTTTGAGGATTGTGCACGTCGCTGACGATGTTCTAAGGCCATGGCGCCAAGGAAAACGACTTGGCACTTCGTAGTCCATTATATTTGAAGGACTAAACAAATGGTAACCTTCCTAGGGGCGTGGAACACGTGATTTACGTGTAAAGTCCTTATTTAGTCGTAAAAGGCCATAGTTCGGCCTTTAGAGGCCTGTACACGTAGTTGACAGTGTTATAAGGCCCTGTCACCAAGAAAACGACTTGGGATGTCGTAGACTATTGAGACTGGAAAGACTAGACTAATGGTAACCTGCCTAGCCTCATGGAACCACGTGTTTTAAGTGTAAGGCCTTTGTTAGGTAGTAAAAGACCGTATTACAGCCTTTTGAGGATTGTGCACGACGTTGACGATGATCTAAGGCCATGGCGCCAAGGAAAACGACTTGGGACTTCCTAGTCCATTGAGATTGGAAGGACTAGACAAATAGTAATCTTCCTGGGGGCGTTGAACCACGTGATTTACGTGTAAGGTCCTTATTTAGCCGTAAAGGGCCGTATTACAGTCTTTATAGGCTTGTGCATGTTGGTACCGGTGTTCTAAGGGCAGGGTGCCACGGAAAACAACTTTGGACTTCGTAGTCCATTGAGATTGGAAGGACTAGACAAATAGTAACCTTCCTAGGGGCGTGGAACCACGTGATTTACGTGTAAGGTCCTTATTTAGCCGCAAAAGGCCATATTACAGCATTTAGAGGACTGTGCACGTATTTGACGGTGTTCTAAGGCCGTGCCGCTAAGTAAAACGACTTTGCACGTTGTAGTCTATTGAGACTGGAAGGACTAGACTAATGGTAATCTGCCGGGAGTTATGGAGCCACGTGTTTTAAGTGTAAGACCTTTATTATGTAGTAAAATGCCGTTTTAGAGCCTTTAGAGGTTTGTGCAAGTTGCTGACGGTGTTCTAAGGCCATGGCGCCACGGAGAACGACTTGAGACTTCGTAGTCCATTGAGATTGGAAGGACTAAACAAATGGTAACCTTGCTGAGGTCATGGAACTACGTGATTTACATGTAAAATCCTTATTTAGTCGTAAAAGGCCATATTACATGCTTTAGTGGCCTGTGCACGTATTTGACGGTGTTCTGAGGCGCTGGAGCCAAGGAAAACGACTTGAAACGTTGTAGTCTAGTGATACTGGAAGGAATAGACAAATAGTAACCTTCCTGGGGGCGTTGAACCACGTGATTTACGTGTAAAGTCCTTATTACAGCCTCTATAGGTTTGTGCATGTTGGTGACGGTGTTGTAAGGGCATGGTGCCAAGGAAAACGACTTGGGACTTCGTAGTCCATTGAGATTGGTAGGACTAAACAAATGGTAACCTTCCTAGGGGCGTAGAACTGCGTGATTTACATGTAAAGTCCTTATTTAGTCGTAAAAGGCCATATTACATGCTTTAGTGGCCTGTGCACGTATTTGACGGTGTTCTAAGGCGCTGGAGCCAAGGAAAACGACTTGAAACGTTGTAGTGTAGTGATACTGGAAGGACTAGACTAATGGTAACCTGCCTGTCGTCATGGAACCACGTGTTTTTAGTGTAAGGCCTTTATTAGGTAGTAAAAGGCCGTATTACAGCCTTTTGAGGATAGTGCAAGTTGCTGACGGTGTTCTAAGGCCATGACGCCACGGAAAACGACTTGAGACTTCGTAGTCCATTGAGATTGGAAGGACTAAACAAATGGTAACCTTCCTAGGGGCGTGGAACTACGTGATTTACATGTAAGGTCCTTATTTAGTCGTAAAAGGCCATATTACATGCTTTAGTGGCCTGTGCACGTATTTCACGGTGTTCTAAGGCCCTGGAGGCAAGGAAAACGACTTGAAGCATTGTAGTCCAGTGATACTGGAAAGACTAGACTAATGGTAACCTGCCGGGAGTCATGGAACCACGTGTTTTAAGTGTAAGACCTTTATTATGTGGTAAAAGGCCGTATTACAGCCTTTAGAGGCTTGTGCACGTTGCTGACGGTGTTCTAAGGCCATGGCGACAAGGAAAACGACTTGGGACTTCGTAGTCCATTGAGATTGGAAGGACTAAACATATAGTGACCTTCCTTGGTGGGTGGAAACACGTGATTTACGTGTAAGGTCCTTATTTATCCGTAAAAGGCCATATTACATGCTTTAGAGGGCTGTGCAGGTAGTTGGCGGTGTTCTAAGTCCCTGAAAGCAAGGAAAACGACTCGAAACGTTGTAGTCTAGTGATACTGGAAGGACTAGACTAATGGTAACCTGCCTGGTGTCATGGAACCACGTGTTTTAAGTGTCAGACCTTTATTATGTAGTAAAATGCCGTTTTAGAGCCTTTAGAGGTTTGTGCAAGTTGCTGACGGTGTTCTAAGGCCATGGCGCCACGGAAAACGACTTGAGACTTCGTAGTCCATTGAGATTGGAAGGACTAAACAAATGGTAACCTTGCTGAGGTCATGGAACTACGTGATTTACATGTAAAATCCTTATTTAGTCGTAAAAGGCCATATTACATGTTTAGTGGCCTGTGCACGTATTTGACGGTGTTCTAAGGCCGTGCCGCTAAGTAAAACGACTTTGCACGTTGTAGTCTATTGAGACTGGAAGGACTAGACTAATGGTAATCTGCCGGGAGTTATGGAGCCACGTGTTTTAAGTGTAAGACCTTTATTATGTAGTAAAATGCCGTTTAGAGCCTTTAGAGGTTGTGCAAGCTGCTGACGGTGTTCTAAGGCCATGGCGCCACGGAGAACGACTTGAGACTTCGTAGTCCATTGAGATTGGAAGGACTAAACAAATGGTAACCTTGCTGAGGTCATGGAACTACGTGATTTACATGTAAAATCCTTATTTAGTCGTAAAAGGCCATATTACATGCTTTAGTGGCCTGTGCACGTATTTGACGGTGTTCTGAGGCGCTGGAGCCAAGGAAAACGACTTGAAACGTTGTAGTCTAGTGATACTGGAAGGAATAGACAAATAGTAACCTTCCTGGGGGCGTTGAACCACGTGATTTACGTGTAAAGTCCTTATTACAGCCTCTATAGGTTTGTGCATGTTGGTGACGGTGTTCTAAGGGCATGGCGACAAGGAAAACGACTTGAGACTTCGTAGTCCATTGAGATTGGAAGGACTAAACAAATGGTAACCTTGCTGAGGTCATGGAACTACGTGATTTACATGTAAAATCCTTATTTAGTCGTAAAAGGCCATATTACATGTTTAGTGGCCTGTGCACGTATTTGACGGTGCTCTAAGGCCGTGCCGCTAAGGAAAACGACTTGAGACTTCGTAGTCCATTGAGATTGGAAGGACTAGACAAATAGTAACCTTCCTGTGGGCGTGAAACCACGTGATTTACGTGTAAGGCCTTATTTAGCCGTAAAGGACCGTATTACAGCCTCTATAGGATTGTGCATGTTGCTGACGGTGTTCTAAGGCCATGGTGCCAAGGAAAACGACTCGGGACTTCGTAGTCCATTGAGATTGGAAGGACTAGGCAAATGGTAACCTTCCTGGGGGCGTGGAACCAGGTGATTTACGTGTAAGGTCCTTATTTAGCCGCAAAAGGACATATTACAGCATTTAAAGGACTGTGCACGTATTTGACGGTGCTCTAAGGCCGTGCCGCTAAGGAAAACGACTTCGCACGTCGTAGTCTATTGAGACTGGAAGGACTAGACTAATGATAACCTGCCGGGATTCATGGAACCACGTGTTTTAAGTGTAACACCTTTATTTTGTAGTAAAAGGCCGCATTACAGCCTTTTGAGGATTGTGCACGTCGCTGACGATGTTCTAAGGCCATGGCGCCAAGGAACACGACTTGGCACTTCGTAGTCCATTAGATTCGAAGGACTAAACAAATGGTAAACTTCCTAGGGGCCTGGAAACACGTGATTTACGTGTAAGGTCCTTATTTAATCGTAAAAGGCCATAGTGCGGCCTTTAGAGGCCTGTACACGTAGTTGACAGTGTTATAAGGCCCTGGCGCCAAGGAAAATAAATTGGGCTGTCGTAGACTATTGAGACTAGAACGACTAGACTAATGGTAACCTGCCTAGCCTCACGGAACCACGTGATTTACGTGTAAGGTCCTTATTTAGCTGTAAAAGGCCATAGTTCGGCCTTTAGAGGCCTGTACACGTAGTTGACAGTGTTATAAGGCCCTGTCACCAAGAAAAACGACTTGGTATGTCGTAGACTATTGAGACTGGAAAGACTAGACTAATGGTAACCTGCCTAGCCTCATGGAACCACGTGTTTTAAGTGTAAGGCCTTTGTTAGGTAGTAAAAGACCGTATTACAGCCTTTTGAGGATTGTGCACGACGCTGACGATGTTCCAAGGCCATGGCGCCATGGAAAACGACTTGGGACGTCGTAGTCCATTGAGATTGGAAGGACTAGACAAATAGTAACCTTCCTGGGGGCGTTGAACCACGTGATTTACGTGTAAGGTCCTTATTAAGCCATAAAGGGCCGTATTACAGCCTTTATAGGCTTGTGCATGTTGGTACCGGTGTTCTAAGGGCAGGGTGCCACGGAAAACGACTTTGGACTTCGTAGTCCATTGAGATTGGAAGGACTAGACAAATAGTAACCTTCCTAGGGGCGTGGAACCACGTGATTTACGTGTAAGGTCCTTATTTAGCCGCAAAAGGCCATATTACAGCATTTAGAGGACTGTGCACGTATTTGACGGTGTTCTAAGGCCGTGCCGCTAAGTAAAACGACTTTGCACGTCGTAGTCTATTGAGACTGGAAGGACTAGACTAATGGTAATCTGCCGGGAGTTATGGAGCCACGTGTTTTAAATGTAAGACCTTTATTATGTAGTAAAATGCCGTTTTAGAGCCTTTAGAGGTTTGTGCAAGTTGCTGACGGTGTTCTAAGGCCATGGCGCCACGGAAAACGACTTGAGACTTCGTAGTCCATTGAGATTGGAAGGACTAAACAAATGGTAACCTTGCTGAGGTCATGGAACTACGTGATTTACATGTAAAATCCTTATTTAGTCGTAAAAGGCCATATTACATGCTTTAGTGGCCTGTGCACGTATTTGACGGTGTTCTGAGGCGCTGGAGCCAAGGTAAACGACTTGAAACGTTGTAGTCTAGTGATACTGGAAGGACTAGACTAATGGTAACCTTCCTGGCGTCATGGAACCACGTGTTTTTAGTGTAAGGCCTTTGTTAGGTAGTAAAAGGCCGTAATACAGCCTTTTGAGGATTGTGCACGACGCTGACGATGTTCTAAGGCCATGGCGCCAAGGAAAACGACTTGGGACTTCGTAGTCCATTGAGATTGGAAGGAATAGACAAATAGTAACCTTCCTGGGGGCGTTGAACCACGTGATTTACGTGTAAGGTCCTTATTACAGCCTCTATAGGTTTGTGCATGTTGGTGACGGTGTTCTAAGGGCATGGTGCCAAGGAAAACGACTTGGGATTCGTAGTCCATTGAGATTGGAGGACTAAACAAATGGTAACCTTCCTAGGGGCGTAGAACTACGTGATTTACATGTAAAGTCCTTATTTAGTCGTAAAAGGCCATATTACATGCTTTAGTGGCCTGTGCACGTATTTGACGGTGTTCAAAGGCGCTGGAGCCAAGGAAAACGACTTGAAACGTTGTAGTGTAGTGATACTGGAAGGACTAGACTAATGGTAACCTGCCTGTCGTCATGGAACCACGTGTTTTTAGTGTAAGGCCTTTATTAGGTAGTAAAAGGCCGTATTACAGCCTTTTGAGGATAGTGCAAGTTGCTGACGGTGTTCTAAGGCCATGGCGCCACGGAAAACAACTTGAGACTTCGTAGTCCATTTAGATTGGAAGGACTAAACAAATGGTAACCTTCCTAGGGGCGTGGAACTACGTGATTTACATGTAAGGTCCTTATTTAGTCGTAAAAGGCCATATTACATGCTTTAGTGGCCTGTGCACGTATTTCACGGTGTTCTAAGGCCCTGGCGGCAAGGAAAACGACTTGAAGCATTGTAGTCCAGTGATACTGGAAAGACTAGACTAATGGTAACCTGCCGGGAGTCATGGAACCACGTGTTTTAAGTGTAAGACCTTTATTATCTAGTAAAAGGCCGTATTACAGCCCTTAGAGGCTTGTGCACGTTGCTGACGGTGTTCTAAGGCCATGGCGCCAAGGAAAACGACTTGGGACTTCGTAGTCCATTGAGATTGGAAGGACTAAACATATAGTGACCTTCCTTGGTGGGTGGAAACACGTGATTTACGTGTAAGGTCCTTATTTAGCCGTAAAAGGCCATATTACATGATTTAGAGGCCTGTGCAGGTAGTTGGCGGTGTTCTAAGTCCCTGAAGGCAAGGAAAACGACTCGAAACGTTGTAGTCTAGTGATACTGGAAGGACTAGACTAATGGTAACCTGCCTGGTGTCATGGAACCACGTGTTTTAAGTGTCAGACCTTTATTATGTAGTAAAATGCCGTTTTAGAACCTTTAGAGGTTTGTGCAAGTTGCTGACGGTGTTCTAAGGCCATGGCGCCACGGAAAACGACTTGAGACTTCGTAGTCCATTGAGATTGGAAGGACTAAACAAATGGTAACCTTGCTGAGGTCATGGAACTACGTGATTTACATGTAAAATCCTTATTTAGTCGTAAAAGGCCATATTACATGCTTTAGTGGCCTGTGCACGTATTTGACGGTGTTCTGAGGCGCTGGAGCCAAGGAAAACGACTTGAAACGTTGTAGTCTAGTGATACTGGAAGGACTAGACTAATGGTAACCTGCCTGGCGTCATGGAACCACGTGTTTTTAGTGTAAGGCCTTTGTTAGGTAGTAAAAGGCCGTAATACAGTCTTTTGAGGATTGTGCACGACGCTGACGATGTTCTAAGGCCATGGCGCCAAGGAAAACGACTTGGGACTTCGTAGTCCATTGAGATTGGAAGGAATAGACAAATAGTAACCTTCCTGGGGGCGTTGAACAACGTGATTTACGTGTAAGGTCCTTATTACAGCCTCTATAGGTTTGTGCATGTTGGTGACGGTGTTCTAAGGGCATGGTGCCAAGGAAAACGACTTGGGACTTCGTAGTCCATTGAGATTGGAAGGACTAAACAAATGGTAACCTTCCTAGGGGCGTAGAACTACGTGATTTACATATAAAGTCCTTATTTAGTCGTAAAAGGCCATATTACATGCTTTAGTGGCCTGTGCACGTATTTGACGGTGTTCTAAGGCGCTGGAGCCAAGGAAAACGACTTGAAACGTTGTAGTGTAGTGATACTGGAAGGACTAGACTAATGGTAACCTGCCTGTCGTCATGGAACCACGTGTTTTTAGTGTAAGGCCTTTATTAGGTAGTAAAAGGCCGTATTACAGACTTTTGAGGATAGTGCAAGTTGCTGACGGTGTTCTAAGGCCATGGTGCCACGGAAAACGACTTGAGACTTCGTAGTCCATTGAGATTGGAAGGACTAAACAAATGGTAACCTTCCTAGGGGCGTGGAACTACGTGATTTACATGTAAGGTCCTTATTTAGTCGTAAAAGGCCATATTACATGCTTTAGTGGCCTGTGCACGTATTTCACGGTGTTCTAAGGCCCTGGCGGCAAGGAAAACGACTTGAAGCATTGTAGTCCAGTGATACTGGAAAGACTAGACTAATGGTAACCTGCCGGGAGTCATGGAACCACGTGTTTTAAGTGTAAGACCTTTATTATGTAGTAAAAGGCCGTATTACAGCCTTTAGAGGCTTGTGCACGTTGGTGACGGTGTTCTAAGGCCATGACGCCAAGGAAAACGACTTGGGACTTCGTAGTCCATTGAGATTGGAAGGACTAAACATATAGTGACCTTCCTTGGTGGGTGGAACCACGTGATTTACGTGTAAGGTCCTTATTTAGCCGTAAAAGGCCATATTACATGCTTTAGAGGCCTGTGCAGGTAGTTGGCGGTGTTCTAAGTCCCTGAAGGCAAGGAAAACGACTCGAAACGTTGTAGTCTAGTGATACTGGAAGGACTAGACTAATGGTAACCTGCCTGGTGTCACGGAACCACGCGTTTTAAGCGTAAGGCCTTTGTTAGGTAGTAAAAGGCCGTATTACAGCCTTTTGAGGATTGTGCACGACGCTGACGATGTTCTAAGGCCATGGCGCAAAGCAAAACGACTTGGGACTTCGTAGTCCATTGAGATTGGAAGGACTAGACAAATAGTACCCTTCCTGGGGGCGTGAAACCACGTGATTTACGTGTAAGGCCTTATTTAGCCGTAAAGGGCCGTATTACAGCCTCTATAGGATTGTGCATGTTGCTAACGGTGTTCTAAGGCCATGTTGCCAAGGAAAACGACTTGGGACTTTCTAGTCCATTGAGATTGGAAGGACTAGACAAATGGTAGCCTGGAGTCGTGGAACCACGTGTTTTAAGTGTAAGACCTTTATAAGGTAGTAAAAGGTCGTATTACAGCCTTTAGAGGCTTGTGCACGTTGTTGATGGTGTTCTAAGGCCATGGCGCCAAGGAAAACGACTTGGGACTTCGTAGTCCATTGAGATTGGAAGGACTAGAGAAATGGTAACCTTCCTAGGGGCGTGGAACCACGTGATTTACGTGTAAGGTTCTTATTTACCGCAAAAGGCCATATTACAGCATTTAAAGGACTGTGCACGTATTTGACGGTGCTCTAAGGCCATCCCGCTAAGAAAACGACTTGCACGTCGTAGTCTATTCAGACTGGAAGGACTAGACTAATGGTAACTTGCCGGGACTCATGGAACCACGTGTTTTTAAGTGTAAGACCTTTTTATGTAGTAAAATGCCGTATTACAGCCTTTTGGGGATTGTGCACGACCCTGATGATTTCTAAGGCCATGGCGTCAAGGAAAACGACTTGGAACTTCGTAGTCCATTCAGATTGATAGGACTAGACAAATAGTAACCTTCCTGTGGGCGTGGAACCAGGTGATTTACGTGTAAGGTCCTTATTACAGCCTCTATAGGCTTGTGCATGTTGGTGACGGTGTTCTAAGGGCATGGTGCAAAGGAAAACGACTTGGGACTTCGTAGTCCATTGAGATCGGAAGGACTAGACAAATGGTAGCCTGGAGTCGTGGAACCACGTGTTTTAAGTGTAAGGCCTGTATAGGTAGTAAAAGGTCGTATTACAGCATTTAGAGGCTTGTGCACGTTGTTGATGGTGTTCTAAGGCCATGGCGCCAAGGAAAACGACTTGGAACTTCGTACTCCATTGAGATTGGAAGGAATAAACATATAGTAACTTTCCTGGGGGTGTAACCACGTGATTTACGTGTAAGGTCCTAATTTAGCCGTAAAAGGCCATATTACATGCTTTAGAGGCCTGTGCAGGTAGTTCACAGTGTTATAAAGCCCTGGCGCCAAGGAAAACGACTTGGGCTGTCGTAGACTATTGAGACTGGAAAGACTAGACTAATGGTAACCTGCCTAGCCTCACGGAACCACGTGATTTACGTGTAAGGTCCTTATTTAGCTGTAAAAGGCCATATTACATGCTTTAGGGGCCTGTGCAGGTAGCTGACGGTGTTCTTAGCCCCTGGCGGCAAGAAAAACGACTTAGCACGTCGTAGTCTATTCAGACTGGAAGGACTAGACTTATGGTAATCTGCCGGGAGTCATGGAACCACGTGTTTTAAGTGTAAGACCTTTATTATCTAGTAAAGGCCGTATTACAGCATTTTGAGGATTGTGCACGTCGATGATGATGTTCTAAGGCCATGGCGCCAAGCAAACGACTTGGGACTTCTTAGTCCATTGAGATTGGAAGAAGGACTAACATATAATACCTTCCTTGGGTGGGTGGAAAACGTGATCGCCTACGTGTAAGGTCCTTTTTAGTCGAGGCCCAAATTATTACACTGTTAGTGGCCTATGCCACGTATTTCACGTGTCTAGGCCTGGCGGCAAGGACAAACGCTTGAAAACCATTGTAGTCCAGTGATATGGAAAGAAGCTAGACTAATGGTAACCTGCCGGGAGTCATGGAACCACGTGTTTTAAGGTAAGACCTTTATTATGTAGTAAAGGCCGTTTACAGCATTTAGCCGGCTTGTGCACGTTGCTGACGGTGTCTACAGACATGGGGCCAAGGAAAACGACTTGGGACTTTGTAGTCCATTGAAATGGAAGGATCTAAACATATAGTACTTCCTTGGTGGTGAAAACCACGTGATTTCGTGTAGACGTCCTTATTTAGCCGTAAAAGGCATATTATATGCTTTAGCGGCCTGTGCATGTAGTTGGCGGGGTGTTCTAAGTCCTGAAGGCAAGGCAAAACGACTCGAAACGCTTGTAAGTCTAGTGTACACCTGGAAGGACTAGACTAATGGTACCTGCCTGGTGTAAATGGACCACGTGTTTTAAGTGTAAGGCCTTTGTTCAGGTAGTAAAAGGCCCGTATTACAACTTGAGGATTCGTTGCATCGAACGCTGACGATGTTCCAAGGCCAGGCGCAGCAAAAACGAACTTGGGACTTATCGTACCCATTGAAGATTGGAAGGACTAGGCAAATGCTAACCTTCCTGGGGGGGTGGAACCAGTGAATTTTACGTGTAAGGGTCTTTTTAAGCCGCAAAAGACATATACAGCATTAGAGGACGTGCACGTATTTTGACGGTGCTCTACAGGCGTGCGCTAAGTGAAACGACTTCGCACGTCGTAGTCTATTGAGACTGGAATGACTTAGAGCTAATGAATAACCTGCCCGGGATTCATGGAACCACGTGGTTTAAATGTAACACTTTATTATGTAGTAAAGGCCGCATTACAGCCTTTTGAGGATGTGCACAGTGCTGACGATGTTTCTATAGGCCATGGGCCAAGGAAAACGACTTGGCACTTCGTAGTCCATTATATTTGAGGACAAACAAATGGTACCTTCCTAGGGGCGTGGAAACGTGATTTACGTGTAAAAGTTCCTTATTTAGTCGTAAAAGGCATAGTTCGGCCTTAAGAGGCCTGTACACGTATTGACAGTGTTTATAAGGCCCTGGTCCCCAAGAAAACGACTTGGGATTCGTAGACTATTGAAGACTGGAAAGACTACGCTATGGTAACCTGCCTAGCCTCAGGAACACGTGTTTTAAGTGTAAGCGCCTTGTTAGGTAGTAAAAGACGCATGTATTACAGCCTTTTGAGGATTGTGGCAGACGGTTGTCGATGATCTAAGGCCATGGCGCCAAGGAAAACTTGGACTTCCTAGTCTTATTGATAGATTGAAGGACTAGACATTAATAGTTAATCTTCCGGGGGCGTTGAACCAGTGATTTACGTGTAATGGTCCTTACTTAAGCCGTAAAGGGCCGTATTACGTCTTTATAGGCTTGTGCATGTTGGTACCGGTGTTCTAAGGGCAGGGTGCCACGGAAAACAACTTTGGACTTTCGAGTCCATTGAGATTGGAAGGACTAGACCAAATAGTAACCTTCCTAAGGGCGTGGAATCCACGTGATTTACGTGTAAGGTCCTTATTTAGCCGCAAAAGGCCAATATTAAGCAATTAGAGGACTGTGCAACGTATTTGACGGTGTTTCTAAGGCCGTCCGCTAAGTAAAACGATTTGCACGTGTAGTCTATTGAGACTGGAAGGACTAGATAATGGTAATCTGCGGGAGTTTATGGACACGTGTTTTAAGTGTAAAGACCTTTTATATGTGTAAAAATGCCGTTTTACGCACGCTTTAAGAGGTATTGTGCAAGTTGCTGACGGTGTTCTAAGGCCATGCGCCACGGGGAACGACTTGAGACTTCGTAGTCCATTTGAGATTGGAAGGACTTAAACAAATGGTAACCTTGGCTGATGGTCATGGAACTACGTGATCTTACATGTAAATTCCTTATTTACGTCGTAAAGGCCATATTACATGCTTTAGTGGCCTGTGCACGTATTGACGGTGTTCTGAGGCGCTGGAGCCAAGGAAACGACTTGAAAACGTTGTAAGTACTAGTGGATACTGAAGGAATAGACAAATTAGTAACCTTCCTGGGGGCGTTGAATCCGTGATTTACGTGTAAGTCCTTATTGAACAAGCCTCTATAGGTTTGTGCATGTTGGGTGACGGTTTGTAAAGGGCAATGGTGCAAGGAAAACGACTTGGGACTTTCGTAGTCCATTGAGATTGGTAGACTAAACAAATGGTAACATTCCAGGGGGCGTAGAACTGGCGTGATTTACATGTAAAGTCCTTATTTTAGTCGTAAAGGCATATTACATGCTTTAAGTGTGCCTGTGCACGGTAATTGGACGGTGTCTTAAGCGCTGGAGCCAAGGAAACGACTTGAAAGTTCGTATGTGTAGTGATACTGGAAGGACTAGACTAATGGTAACCTTGCCCTGTCGTCATGGAACCACGTGTTTTAGGTGTAAGGCTTATTAGAGCTAGTAAAAGGCCGTATTACAGCTTTTGGAGGATAGTGCAAGTTGCTGACGATGTGTTCTAAGGCCATGACGCCACGGAAAACGACTTGAGATTCTTAGGCCGATTGAGAAAATTGGAAGGATAACAATGGTAACTCCCTAGGGGCGTGAACTACTGACTTACTGTAAGGTCCTTATTTCAGTGTAAAAGGCCATATTAATGTTCAGTGGCCTGTGCAGTACTTTCACGGTGTTCTAAGGCCTGGAGCGGCAAGGAAAACGACTTGAAGCTTGTAGTCCATGACACTGGAAAGACTAGGACTATGGTAACCTGCCGGGAGTCTGGAAACCACGTGTTTTAAGTGTAAGCAGACCTTTATTATGTGGTAAAAGGCCGTATTTTAAATAAAAAACCAAAGCCTTTAGAGGCTTGTGCACGTTTGCTGACGGTGTCTAAGCCAATGGCGAACAAGGCAAAACGACTTGGGACTTCGTAGTCCATTGAGATTGGAAGGACTAAACATATAGTGACCTTCCTTGGTGGGTGGAAACACGTGATTAACGTGTAAGGTCTTATTTTCCGTAAAGGCCATATTAACAATGCTTTCAAGGGGCTGTGCAGGTAGTTGGCGGTGTTCAAGTCCCCCTGAAAGCAAGGAAAACGACTCGAAACGTTGTAGTCTAGTGATACTGGAAGGGACTCAGACTAATGGTAACCGCCTGGTGTCATGGAACCACGTGTTTTAAGTGTCAGACCTTTATTATGTAAGTAAAATGCCGTTTTTAGAGCCTTTAGAGGTTTTGTGCAAGTTGCTGACGGTGTTCTAAAGGCCATGGCGGCCACGGAAAACGGACTTGAGACTTCGTAGCACTTGAGATTGGAGGACTAAACATGGTAACCTTCTGAGGTCATGGAACACGTGATTTACATGTACAAATCCTTAATTTTAGTCGTAAAAGGCCATATTACATATTTAGTGGCCTGTGCACGTATTGAATCGGTGTTCTAAGGCCGTGCGCTAGTAAAACGCACTTTTGCACGTTGTATCGATTGAGACGGAAGGACTTAGACTAATGGTAATCTGCGGAGTTATGGAGAAACGTGTTTTAAGTGTAAGACCTTTATTATGTTAGTAAAATGCCGCTTTAGAGCCTTTAGAGGTTTGTGCAGCTGCTGACGGTGGTTCTAGAGGCCATGGGCGCCACGGAGACGACTTGAGACTTCGTAGTCCTTGAGATTGGAAGGACTAAACAAATGGTAAACCTTGCTGAGGTCCATGGAACACGTGATTTACATGTAAAATCCTTATCTAGTCGTAAAGGCCAATATTACATGCTTTAGTGGCTGTGCACGTATTTGACGTGTTCTGAGGCGCTGGGCCAAGGAAAACGACTTTGAACATTGTTTTGTAGTCTAGTGGATACTGGAAGGAATAGACCAATAGTAAACCTCTGGGGGCGTTGACCACGTGATTTACGTGTAAGTCCTTATTACATGCCTCATAGGTTGTGCAATGTTTGGTGACGGTGTTCTAAGGGCATGGCGCAAGGAAAACGACTTGAGATTCGTAGTCCTTGAGATTGGAAGGCTAAACCAAATGGTAACCTTGCTGAGCATGGAAACTAGTGATTTCATGTAACTCCTTATTTAGTCGTAAAAGGCCATATTACATGTTTAGTGGGCCTGTGCACGTATTTGACGTGCTCAGGCCAGTGCCGTAAGGAAAACGACTTGAGACTTCCGTAGTCCATTGAGATTGGAAGGACTAAGAAATAGTAACCTCTGTGGGGCGTGACACAAACAACGTGATTTACGTGTAGGCCTTATTTAGCCGTAAAGGACCGTATTACAGCCTCCTATAGGATGTGCAATGTTTGCTGACTGGTGTTCTAAAGGCCATGGTGGCCAAGGAAAACGACTCGGGACTTCGTAGTCCATTGAGATTGGAAGGACTAGGCCAAATGGTACCTTCCTGGGGGCGGGGAACCAGGTGATTTATCGTGTAAGGTCCTTATTTAGCCGCAAAGGACATATACAGCATTTAAAGGACTGTGCACGTATTTGACGGTGCCTTAAGGCCGTGCGCTAAGGAAAAGACTTCGCACTCGTAGTCTATTGAGACTGGAAGGACATAGACTAATGCTAACCTGCGGGATTCAAATGGAACCACGTGGTTTTAAGTTGTAACACTTATTTTGTAGTAAAAGGCCGCATTACCAGCCTTTTGAGGATTGTGCACGTCGCTGACGATGTTTTCTAAGGCCATGGCGCCAAGGAACACGACTGGCACTTCGTGTCTTGATTCGAAGGACTAACATGTAAACTTCTAGGGCCATGCGACGTGATTTACTGTAAGGTCTTATTTAAAATCGTAAAAAAGGCATAGTGCGGCTTAGAGGCCTGTACACGTAGTTGACGTGTTAATAAGGCCTGGCGCCAAGGAAAATAAATTGGGCTGTCGTAGATATTGGACTAGAAGACTAGCTAATGGTAACCTGCCTAGCCTCACGAACCACGTGATTTACGTGTAAGGTCCTTATTTAGCTGTAAAAGGCCATAGTTCGGCCTTTAGAGCCTGTAACACGTAGTTGACAGTGTTAAAGGCCCTGTCACCAAGAAAAACGACTTGGTATGTCTAGACTATTGAGACTGGGAAAGACTTACTAATGGTACCTGCCTAGCCTCATGGAACCACGTGTTTTAAGTGTAAGGCCTTTGTTAGGTAAGTAAAGACGTATTACAGCCTTTGAGGTTGTGCACGAACGCTGAACGATGTTCAAGGCCATGGCGCCATGGAAAACGACTTGGGACGTCGTAGTCCATTGAGATTGGAAAGGACTGACAATAGTAACCTTCCTGGGGGCGTTGCACCACGTGAAATTTACGTGTAAGGTCCTTTATTAAAGCCATAAAGGTCCGTATTACAAGCCTTTAATAGGCTTGTGCATGTTGGTACGGTGTTTTAAGGGCAGGGTGAACACGGAAAAACGATTTGGAATTCGTAGTCATTTTGAGATTGGAAGGACTAGAAAATAGGTAACCTTCCTTAAAGGGGCGTGGAAACCACGTGTTTCACGTGCTTAAGGTCTTATTTAGCCCGCAAACGGCATATTACAGCATTTAGAGCGACTGTGCACGTATTTGACGGGTGTTTAGGAGGCCGTGCCGGCTAAGTAAAAAACGACTTTGCACGTCGTAGTCTATTGAGACTGGACAGGACTAGACTAATGGTAATTTCGCGGGGAGTTATGGGCCACGTGTTTTAAATGTAAAGACCTTTATTATGTAGTAAAATGCCGTTTTTAAGAGCCTTTAAGGTTTGTGCAAGTTGCTGAGGTGTTTCTAAGGCCATGGCGCCACGGAAAACGACTTGAAGACTTCGTAGTCCAATTGAATTGGAAAGGACTAAACAATGGTAACTTGCTGAGGTCATGGAACTACGTTTTACATGTAAACATCCTTATTAGTCGTAAGGCCATATTACACTGCTTTTTAGTGGGCCCTGCTGCACGTAATTTGACGGTGTTCTGAGGCGCTGGAGCAAGGTAAACGACTTGAAACGTTGTAGTTCTAGTGATACGGACAAGGACTAACTAATGGTACCTTCCTGGCGTCCATGGAACCACTGTGTTTTTAGTGTAGGCCTTTGTTAGGTAGTAAAAGGCCGGTAATACAGGCCTTTTGAGGTTGTCGCACGAACGCTGAGATGTTCTAAGGCCTGGCGCCAAGGAAAACGACTTGGGACTTCGTAGTCCATTGAGATTGGAAGGAAAGACAAAATAGTAAACCTTCCTGGGGGCGTTGAACACGTGTTTTACGTGTAGGTCCTTATTACAGCCTCTATAGGGTTTTTGTGCATGTTGGTGACGGTGTTTAAGAGGGCATGGTGCCAAGGAAAACGACTTGGGAAATCGTTAGTCATTGAGATTCGGAGGGACAAACAAATGGTAACCTTCCTAGGGGCGTGACTACGTTGATTACATGTAAGTCCTTATTTAGTCGTAAAAGCCCATTTACAATGCTTTAGTTGGGCCTGTGCACGTATTTGACGGTGTTCAAAGGCGCTTGGAGCCAAGAGAAACGACTTGAAACGTTGTAGTGTAGTGATACTGGAAGGCAGACTAATGGCAACCTGCCTGTCGTCATGGAACGACGTGTTTTAGTGTAAGGCCTTATTAGGTAGTAGAAGGCCGTAATTACAGCCTTTTGAGGAATAGTGCAAGTTGCCCTGACGGTGTTCTACAGGCCATGCGCACCGGAAACAACTTGAGACTTCGTAGTCCCATTTAGATTGGAAGGACTAAACAAATGGTAACCTTCCTAGGGGCGTGGAAACTAGTCGATTTACATGTAAGGTCCTTATTTAGTCGTAAATGGCCATAATTCATGCTTTAGTGGCTGTGCACGTATTTTCACGGTGTTACTAAAGGCCTGGCGGCAAGGAAAACGACTTGACAGCATTGTAGTCAGTGGATACTGAAAGACTAGACTAATGGTAACCTGCCGGGAGTCTGGAACCACGGTGTTTTAGTGTAAGGACCTTTTTATCTAGTAAAAGGCCGTATAAGCCCTTAGAGGCTTGTGCACGTTGAATGAACGGTGTTCTAAAGGCCATGGCGCCAAGGAAAACCCGCCCTTTGGACTTCGTAGTTCCATTGAGATTGGAAGGACTAACATATAGTGACTTCCTTGGTGGGCTGGAAACACGTGATTTACGTGTAAAGGTCTTATTTGCCGTAGAAAGGCCATATTACATGATTTGAGGCTGTGCAGGTAGTGGCGTGTTCTAGTCCCTGAAGGAAGGAAAACGATCGAAACGTTGTAGTCCTAGTGAATATGGAAGGACTAGCTAATGGTAACCTGCCTTGGTGTCATGGAACCATGTTTTAAGTGTCAGACTTTATTATGCTAGTAAAATGCGTTTTAAGACCTTTAGAGGTTTTGCAAGTTGCTGAACGGCTGTGTCTAAGCCATGGCGCCAGGAAAACGATTGAGACTTCGATAGTCCATTGAGATTGGAAGACTAAACAATGGTAACCTTGCCTGAGGTCATGGAACTACGTGATTTTACCATGTAATAATCCTTATTTAGTCTGTAAAAGGCCATATTACATGCTTTAGTGGCCTGATCACGTATTTTGACGGTGTTCTGACGCTGGAGCCAAGGAACGACTTGAAACGTTGTAGTCTAAGTGAAACTGGAAGGACTAGACTAATGGTAACTGCCTGGCGTCAATGGAACCCCACGGTGTTTTTTAGTGTAGGCTTTGTTAGGTATAAAGGCGTACATACAGTCTTTTGAGGATTGTGGCACGACGCTGACGATGTTCTATAGGCCAATGGCGCAAGGAAAACGAACTTTGGACTTCGTGTCCACTTGAGCAATTGGGAAGGAATAGACAAATAGTAACCTTCCTGGGGGGTTGAACAACGTGATTTACGTGTAAGGTCCTTATTAACAGCCTCTATAGGTTTTGTGCATGTTGGTGACGGTGGTTCTAAGGGCATGGTGCAAGGAAAACGACTTGGGACTCTCGTAGTCCCCATTGAGGATTGGAAGGACTAAACAAATGGTAACCTTCCTAGGGGCGGTAGAACTACGTGATTTACATATAAAGTCCTTATTTAGTGTAAAAGGCCATACTTACATGCTTTAGTGGCTTGCACGTATTTGACGGTGTTCTAGGCGCCTGGAGCCAAGGGAAAACGACTTTGAAACGTGTAGTGTAGTGATACTGGAAGGACTGACTAATGGGTAACCTGCCTGTCGTCAAGAACCCGTGTTTTTAGTGTAAGGCCTTTATTAGGTAGTAAAAGCCGTATTAACAGACTTTTGAGGATAATGCAAGTTGCTGACGGTGTTCTAAGGCCATGGTGCCACGGAAACGACTTGAGACTTCGTAGTCCTGAGATTGGAAGGACAAACAAATGGTAACTTTCCCTAGGGGCGATGGAAACTACGTGATTTACATGTAAGGTCCTTAATTTTTAGTCGTAAAAGGCCAATATTACATCGCTTTAGTGGCCTGTGCACTATTTCAACGGTGTTCTAAGGCCCTGGCGGCAAGGAAAACGACTTTTGAAGCACTGTAGTCCAGTGATACTGGAAAAGACTAGACTAATGGTAACCCTGCCGGGAGTCATGGAACACGTGTTTAAGTGTAAGCCCTTTTATTATGTGTAAAGCCTAGTACAGCTTTAGAGGACTTTGGCACGTTGGTGACGGTGTTCTAAGGCCATGGACGCCAGGAAAAAACGACTTGGGATTCGTAGTCCATTTGAGATTGGAGGACTAAAAACATATAGTGACCTCCTTGGTGGCGCTGGAACACGCGATTTACGTGTAAGGCCTTATTTAGTCGTAAAGCCATATTAATGCTTAGAGGCCTGTCGCAGGTAGTTGGGCGGTGTTCTAAGTCCCTGAAGGCAAGGAAAACGACTGGAAACGTTTGTAAGTCTAGTGAATACTGGAAGGACTAGACTATGGTAACACTGCCTTGGTGTCACGACACGCGTTTTTTAAGCGTAAGGCCTTTGTTAGGTAGTAAAAGGGTAATTACACAGCCTTCTTGGGATTGTCGCAACGACGCTGACGATGTTTAAGGCCATGGCGCAAAGCAAAACGACTTGGGACTTCGTAGTCCTTTGAGATTGGAAGGACTAGGACAAAATAGTCCTTCCTGGGGGCGTGAACCACGTGATTTTACGTGTAAGGCTTTTTAGCCGTAAAGGGCCGTATTCAGCCTCTTATACGATTGTGCATGTTTGCTACGGTGTTCTAAGGCATGTTGCCAAGGAAATGACTTGGCGACTTTTAGTCCATTGAGATTGGAAGACTAGACAAATGGTAAGCCTGGAGTCGTGGACCACGTGTTTAGTGTAAAGGGACCTTTTTATTTCAAAAATTAAGGTGTAAAAGGTCGTATTACAGCCTTTAGATGGCTGTGCCACGTTGTTGATAGGTGTTCTAAGGCCATGGCGCCAAGGAAACGACTTGGGCTCGAGTCCATTGAGATTGGAAGGACTGAGAAATGGTAACCTTCCTAGGGGCGTTGGAATCCACGGGATGATTTTACGTGTAAGGCTTCTATTACCGCAAAAGGCCATATTACAGCATTTAAAGACTGTCACGTATTTGACGGTGGCTCTAGGCCATCCCGCTAAAAGAAAACGACTTTGCAACGTCGTAGTCTATTCAGACTGGAAGGACTAGACTAATGGGTAACTTGCCGGGACTCATGAACCACGTTTTTTAAGTGTAAGACCTTATTAATGTAGTAAAATGCAGTATTACGCCTTTTTGGGGATTTGTGCACGACCCTGAAGATTATCTAAGGCCAAGTGGCGTCAAGGAAAACGACTTGAACTTCGTAGTCCTTCAGATTTGATAAGAGGACAGACAAATAGTAACCTTCCTGTGGGCTGGAAACCAGGTGATTACGGTGTAGGTCCTTTTTCAGCCTTATAGGCTTGTGCATGTTTGGTACGGTGTTCTAAGGGCACTGGTGAAAGGAAAACGACTTGGGACTTCGTAGTCCTATGAGATCGGAAGACTAACAATGGTAAGCTGGAGTCGTGGAACCACGGTGTTTTTAAGTGTAATGGCCTGTATAAGGTTAGTAAAAGGTCGTATTACAGCATTAGAGGCTTGTGCACGTTTTGTTGATGGTGTCTAAGGGCCATGGCGCCAAAGGAAAACGACTTTGGAATTCGTAACTCCATTGGAGATTGGATGGAATAAACATATGTACTTTTCCGGGGGTGTAACCACGTGATTTACGTGTAAGGTCCTCATTAGCCGTAAAAGGCCATATTACTGCTTTCAGAGGCCTGTGCAAGGTAGTTACAGTTTATAAAGCCCTGGCGCCAAGGAAAAGACTTGGGCGTCCGTAGACTATTGAGACTGGAAAGACTAGACTATGTAACTGCCTAGCCTCACGGAAACACGTGATTTTACGTGGTAAGTCTTATTAGCTGGTAAAAGGCCATAATTACATGCTTTGGGGCCTGTGCAGAGTACTGACGGTGTTCTTAGCCCTGGCGGCAAGAAAAACGGACTTTAGCACGTCGTAGTCTAATTCAGACTGGGAAGGACTAGCTTATGGTAATCTGCCGGGAGTCATGTGAACCCAGTGTTTTACAGTGTAAGACCTTTATTACTCTAGTATAGCCGTATTACAGCATTTTGAAGGATTGTGCACGTCGATGATGATGTATCTCTAAGGCCAGTGGCCGCCAAGAAAACGACTTGGGTCTCTTAGTCCCATTGAGATTGGAAGGAATAGACCAATAGTAACCTTCTGGGGGCGGTTGACACGTGATTTACGTGTAAGTCTTATTAAGCCGTAAAGGGCCGTATACAAGCTTTAATAGGATTGTGCATGTTGGTGACGGTGTTTCTAAGGGCAGGGTGCCAAGTAAAACGACTTGGGACTTCGTAGTCCATTGAGATTGGACAGGACTAGACAATATAACCTTCTAGGGCGTGGAACCACGTGATTTCGTGTAAGGTCCTTATATAGCCGCAAAAGGCCATATTACAGCCTTTAGAGGACTGTGCACGTATTTGACGTGTTCTATAGGCCATGCCCCTAAAGTAAACGACTTGCACGTTGTAGTCTATTGACGACTGGAAGGACTAGACTAATGGGGTAATCTGGCCGGAGTTATGGAACGCACTGTTTTTTAAAGTGTAGACCTTTATTATGTAGTAAAAAGGCCGTTTAACAGCCTTTGGAGGTTGTGCAAGTTGCCTGACCGGTGGTTCTGGGCCATGGCGCCACGGAAAACGATTGGGACTTCGTAGTCCATTAAGATTGGAAGGACTAGAATTCAAATGGTACTGCTGGAGTTCGTGGACCACGTGTTTTTAAGTGTAGGCCTTAAAGGGTAGTAAGACCGTATAAAAGCCTTTAGAGGCTTGTGCACAGTTGCAGACGGTGTTTACAGGCTGGCGCCAAAATGAAAAAACGACTTGGGATTCGTAATCCATTGAGATTGGAAGGACTACTATAGTAACCTCTTGGTGGGTGGAAAAGTGATTTACGTGTAAGGTCCTTATTTAGCCGTAAAAGGCATATTACATGCTTTAAGAAGGCCTGTGCAGTAGTTGGCGGTGATTCTAAGTCCTGACGGCAAGGAAAACGACTCGAAACGTGTAAGTTTAGTGATACTGAGGACTAGACTATGGTAAAGCTGCCTGTGTCATGGAACCACGTGTTTTAAGGTAAGGCCCTTTGTTAGGTAGTAAAAGGCGTATTACAAGCCTTTTTGAGGATTTGTGCACGACGGCTGACGATGTTCTAAGGCCATTGGTGCCAAGCAAAATGGCTTTGGGACTTCGTAGTCTATTGAGATTGGAAGTG
>JASGCC010001117.1:0-42798 GCA_030067915.1 Hydractinia echinata | reverse complement strand
TTAAGAAGAATGCTTATTTCTTGGAGTCCAATTGTCTCATTTATCACATTTATAAGGTCAAAGTCCAAAATCAGTTCAATTAAGTCCCACAGTCAATCGTTCACTGTTAAAAGGATGCAACCTAGTAATATCAGAAAAATATCGCTAAATACATGTTGGTACGAATATGTGACGCAACCGTTGTAACTCAAACGGACTGATACCGTTAGAAAGTCAATTGAAATGTAGTTTTTGAAACTGTCTCTATTTCTTCAGCGCGCTAACGGCTAGGATTGGTCCCACAGTAAAAAATGACTTATTTATCTAAATTTTTAATAAAGCGCTACCACAGCGCCAGTGGTAATTGCGTGTTCCAGCAATCATGTCAAATTAAGAAGAATGTTATTTCTTGGAGTCCAATTGTCTCATTTATCACATTTATAAGGTCAAAGTCCAAATCAGTTCAATTAAGTCCCACAGTCAATCGTTTCACTGTTAAAAGCGATACAACCTAGTAATCATCAGAAAATATCGCTAAATACATGTTTGGTACGAATATGTGACGCAACCGTTGTAACTAAACGGACTGATACCGTTAGAAAGTCAATGAAATGTAGTTTTTGAAACTGTCTCTATTTCTTCAGCGCGCGCTAACGGCTAGGATTGGTCCCACAGTAAAAAATGACTTATTTATCTGAAATTTTAAATAAAGCGCTACCACAGCGCCCAGTGTAATTGCTGAGTTCCAGCAATCATGTCAAATTAAGAAGAATGTTATTTCCTTGGAGTCCAATTGTCTCATTTATCACATTTATAGGTCAAAGTCCAAAATCAGTTCAATTAAGTCCCACAGTCAATCGTTTTCACTGTTAAAAGCCGATGCAACCTAGTAATATCAAAAAATATCGCTAAATACATGTTGGTACGAATATGTGACGCAACCGTTGTAACTCAAACGGACTGATACCGTTAGAAAGTCAATGAAATGTAGTTTTTGAAACTGTCTCTATCTTCAGCGCGCGCTAAACGGCTAGGATTGGTCCCACAGTAAAAAATGACTTATTTATCTAAATTTTTAAATAAAGCGCTACCACAGCGCCCAGTGTAATTGCTGGTGTCCAGCAATCATGTCAAATTAAGAAGAATGTTTATTTCTTGGAGTCCAATTGTCTCATTTATCACATTTATAAGGTCAAAGTCCAAAATCAGTTCAATTAAGTCCCACGTCAATCGTTTCACTGTTAAAAGCGATGCAACCTAGTAATATCAGAAAAATATCGCTAATACATGTTGGTACGAATATGTGACGCAACCGTTGTAACTCAAACGGACTGATACCGTTAGAAAGTCAATGAAATGTAGTTTTTGAAACTGTCTCTATTTCTTCAGCGCGCGCTAACGGCTAGGATTGGTCCCACAGTAAAAATGACTTATTTATCTAAATTTTTAAATAAAGCGCTACCACAGCGCCCAGTGTAATTGCTGAGTTCCAGCAATCATGTCAAATTAAGAAGAATGTTATTTCTTGGAGTCCAATTGTCTCATTTATCACATTTATAAGGTCAAAGTCCAAAATCAGTTCAATTAAGTCCCACAGTCAATCGTTTCACTGTTAAAAGCGATGCAACCTAGTAATATCAGAAAAATATCGCTAAATACATGTTGGTACGAATATGTGACGCAACCGTTGTAACTCAAACGGACTGATACCGTTAGAAAGTCAATGAAATGTAGTTTTTGAAACTGTCTCTATTTCTTCAGCGCGCTAACGGCTAGGATTGTCTCACAGTAAAAAATGACTTATTTATCTAAATTTTTAAATAAAGCGCTACCACAGCGCCCAGTGTAATCGCTGAGTTCCAGCAATCATGTCAAATTAAGAAGAATGTTATTTCTTGGAGTCCAATTGTCTCATTTATCACATTTATAAGGTCAAAGTCCAAAATCAGTTCAATTAAGTCCCACAGTCAATCGTTTCACTGTTAAAAAGCGATGCAACCTAGTAATATCAGAAAAATATCGCTAAATACATGTTGGTACGAATATGTGACGCAACCGTTGTAACTCAAACGGACTGATACCGTTAGAAAGTCAATGAAATGTAGTTTTTGAAACTGTCTCTATTTCTTCAGCGCGCGCTAACGGCTAGGATTGGTCCCACAGTAAAAAATGACTTATTTATCTAAATTTTTAAATAAAGCGCTACCACAGCGCCCAGTGTAATTGCTGAGTTCCAGCAATCATGTCAAATTAAGAAGAATGTTATTTCTTGGAGTCCAATTGTCTCATTTATCACATTTATAAGGTCAAAGTCCAAAATCAGTTCAATTAAGTCCCACAGTCAATCGTTTCACTGTTAAAAGCGATGCAACCTAGTAATATCAGAAAAATATCGCTAAATACATGTTGGTACGAATATGTGACGCAACCGTTGTAACTCAAACGGACTGATACCGTTAGAAAGTCAATGAAATGTAGTTTTTGAAACTGTCTCTATTTCTTCAGCGCGCGCTAACGGCTAGGATTGGTCCCACAGTAAAAAATGACTTATTTATCTAAATTTTTAAATAAAGCGCTACCACAGCGCCCAGTGTAATCGCTGAGTTCCAGCAATCATGTCAAATTAAGAAGAATGTTATTTCTTGGAGTCCAATTGTCTCATTTATCACATTTATAAGGTCAAAGTCCAAAATCAGTTCAATTAAGTCCCACAGTCAATCGTTTCACTGTTAAAAGCGATGCAACCTAGTAATATCAGAAAAATATCGCTAAATACATGTTGGTACGAATATGTGACGCAACCGTTGTAACTCAAACGGACTGATACCGTTAGAAAGTCAATGAAATGTAGTTTTTGAAACTGTCTCTATTTCTTCAGCGCGCGCTAACGGCTAGGATTGGTCCCAAGTAAAAATGACTTATTTATCTAAATTTTTAAATAAAGCGCTACCACAGCGCCCAGTGTAATGCTGAGTTCCAGCAATCATGTCAAATTAAGAAGAATGTTATTTCTTGGAGTCCAATTGTCTCATTTATCACATTTATAAGGTCAAAGTCCAAAATCAGTTCAATTAAGTCCCACAGTCAATCGTTTCACTGTTAAAAGCGATGCAACCTAGTAATATCAGAAAAATATCGCTAAATACATGTTGGTACGAATATGTGACGCAACCGTTTAACTCAAACGGACTGATACCGTTAGAAAGTCAATGAAATGTAGTTTTTGAAACTGTCTCTATTTCTTCAGCGCGCGCTAACGGCTAGGATTGGTCCCACAGTAAAAATGACTTATTTATCTAAATTTTTAAATAAAGCGCTACCACAGCGCCCAGTGTAATCTGCTGAGTTCCAGCAATCATGTCAAATTAAGAAGAATGTTATTTCTTGGAGTCCAATTGTCTCATTTATCACATATATAAGGTCAAAGTCCAAAATCAGTTCAATTAAGTCCCACAGTCAATCGTTTCACTGTTAAAAGCGATGCAACCTAGTAATATCAGAAAAATATCGCTAAATTTCATGTTGGTAGGAATATGTGACGCAACCGTTGTAACTCAAACGGACTGATACCGTTAGAAAGTCAATGAAATGTAGTTTTTGAAACTGTCTCTATTTCTTCAGCGCGCGCTAACGGCTAGGATTGGTCCCACAGTGAAAAATGACTTATTTATCTAAATTTTTTAAATAAAGCGCTATCACAGCGCCCAGTGTAATTGCTGAGTTCCAGCAATCATGTCAAATTAAGAAGAATGTTATTTCTTGGAGTCCAATTGTCTCATTTATCACATTTATAAGGTCAAAGTCCAAAATCAGTTCAATTAAGTCCCACAGTCAATCGTTTCACTGTTAAAAGCGATGCAACCTAGTAATATCAAAAAATATCGCTAAATACATGTTGGTACGAATATGTGACGCAACCGTTGTAACTCAAACGGACTGATACCGTTAGAAAGTCAATGAAATGTAGTTTTTGAAACTGTCTCTATTTCTTCAGCGCGCGCTAACGGCTAGGATTGGTCCCACAGTAAAAATGACTTATTTATCTAAATTTTTAAATAAAGCGCTACCACAGCGCCCAGTGTAATCGCTGAGTTCCAGCAATCATGTCAAATTAAGAAGAATGTTATTTCTTGGAGTCCAATTGTCTCATTTATCACATTTATAAGGTCAAAGTCCAAAATCAGTTCAATTAAGTCCCACAGTCAATCGTTTCACTGTTAAAAGCAATGCAACCTAGTAATATCAGAAAAAATATCGCTAAATACATGTTGGTACGAATATGTGACGCAACCGTTGTAACTCAAACGGACTGATACCGTTAGAAGGTCAACGAAATGTAGTTTTTGAAACTGTCTCTATTTCTTCAGCGCGCGCTAACGGCTAGGATTGGTCCCACAGTGAAAAATGACTTATTTATCTAAAATTTTTAAATAAAGCGCTATCACAGCGCCCAGTGTAATTGCTGAGTTCCAGGCAATCATGGTCAAATTAAGAAGAATGTTATTTCTTGGAGTCAATTGTCTCATTTATCACATTTATAAGGTCAAAGTCCAAAATCAGTTCAATTAAGGTCCCACAGTCAATCGTTTCACTGCAAAAAGCGATGCAACCTAGTAATGATCAGAAAAATATCCCTAAATACATGTTGCTACGAATATGTGACGCAACCATTTGTAACTCTAAGGACTGATACCGGTTAAAAAGTTAATGAAATGTAGTTTTTGAAACTGTCTCTATTTCTTCAGCGCGCGCTAACGCTAGGATAGTCCCATAGTAAAAAATGACTTATTTATCTAAATTTTTAAATAAAGCGCTATCACAGCGCCCAGTGTAATTGCTGAGTTCCAGCAATCATGTCAAATTAAGAAGAATGTTATTTCTTGGAGTCCAATTGTCTCATTTATCACCTTTATAAGGTCAAAGTCCAAATCAGTTCAATTAAGTCCCACAGTCAATCGTTTCACTGTTAAAGCGATGCAACCTAGTAATATCAGAAAAATATCGCTAAATTCATGTTGGTACGAATATTGCGACGCAACTGTTGTAACTCAAACGGACTGATGCCGTTAGAAAGTCAATGAAATGTAGTTTTTGAAACTGTCTCTATTTCTTCAGCGCGCGCTAACGGCTAGGATTGGTCCCACAGTAAAAAATGACTTATTTATCTAAATTTTTAAAATAAAGCGCTACCACAGCGCCAAGTGTAATTGCTGACGTCCAGCAATCATGTCAAATTAATAAGAATGTTACTTCTTGGAGTCCAATTGTCTCATTTATCACATTTATAAGGTCAAAGTCCAAAATCAGTTCAATTAAGTCCCACAGTCAATCGTTTCACTGTTAAAAGCAATGCAACCTAGTAATATCAGAAAAATATCGCTAAATACATGTTGGTACGAATATGTGACGCAACCGTTGTAACTCAAACGGACTGATACCGTTAGAAAGTCAACGAATGTAGTTTTTGAAACTGTCTCTATTTCTTTCAGCCGCGCGCTAACGGCTAGGATTGGTCCCACAGTGAAAAATGACTTATTTATCTAAATTTTTAAATAAAGCGCTATCACAGCGCCCAGTGTAATTGCTGAGTTCCAGCAATCATGGCAAATTAAGAAGAATGTTATTTCTTGGAGTCCAATTGTCTCATTTATCACATTTATAACGTCAAAGTCCAAAATCAGTTCAATTAAGTCCCACAGTCAATCGTTTCACTGCAAAAAGCGATGCAACCTAGTAATATCAGAAAAATATCCCTAAATACATGTTGGTACGAATATGTGACGCAACCATTGTTACTCTAAAGGACTGATACCGTTAAAAAGTTAATGAAATGTAGTTTTTGAAACTGTCTCTATTTCTTCAGCGCGCGCTAACGGCTAGGATTAGTCCCATAGTAAAAAATGACTTATTTATCTAAATTTTTAAATAAAGCGCTATCACAGCGCCCAGTGTAATTGCTGAGTTCCAGCAATCATGTCAAATTAATAAGAATGTTATTTCTTGGAGTCCAATTGTCTCATTTATCACATTTATAAGGTCAAAGTCCAAAATCAGTTCAATTAAGTCCCACAGTCAATCGTTTCACTGTTAAAAGCAATGCAACCTAGTAATATCAGAAAAATATCGCTAAATACATGTTGGTACGAATATGTGACGCAACCGTTGTAACTCAAACGGACTGATACCGTTAGAAAGTCAATGAAATGTAGTTTTTGAAACTGTCTCTATTTCTTCAGCGCGCGCTAACGGCTAGGATTGGTCCCACAGTGAAAAATGACTTATTTATCTAAATTTTTAAATAAAGCGCTATCACAGCGCCCAGTGTAATTGCTGAGTTCCAGCAATCATGGCAAATTAAGAAGAATGTTATTTCTTGGAGTCCAATTGTCTCATTTATCACATTTATAACGTCAAAGTCCAAAATCAGTTCAATTAAGTCCCACAGTCAATCGTTTCACTGCAAAAAGCGATGCAACCTAGTAATATCAGAAAAATATCCCTAAATACATGTTGGTACGAATATGTGACGCAACCATTGTTACTCTAAAGGACTGATACCGTTAAAAAGTTAATGAAATGTAGTTTTTGAAACTGTCTCTATTTCTTCAGCGCGCGCTAACGGCTAGGATTGGTCCCACAGTAAAAAATGACTTATTTATCTAGATTTTTAAATAAAGCGCTACCACAGCGCCAGTGTAATTGCTGAGTTCCAGCAATCATGTCAAATTAAGAAGAATGTTATTTCTTGGAGTCCAATTGTCTCATTTATCACATTTATAAGGTCAAAGTCCAAATCAGTTCAATTAAGTCCCACAGTCAATCGTTTCACTGTTAAAAGCGATGCAACCTAGTAATATCAGAAAAATATCGCTAAATACATGTTGGTACGAATATGTGACGCAACCGTTGTAACTCAAACGGACTGATACCGTTAGAAAGTCAATGAAATGTAGTTTTTGAAACTGTCTCTATTTCTTCAGCGCGCGCCTAACGGCTAGGATTGGTCCCACAGTGAAAAATGACTTATTTATCTAAATTTTTAAATAAAGCGCTACCACAGCGCCCAGTGTAATTGCTGAGTTCCAGCAATCATGTCAAATTAAGAAGAATGTTATTTCTTGGAGTCCAATTGTCTCATTTATCACATTTATAAGGTCAAAGTCCAAAATCAGTTCAATTAAGTCCCACAGTCAATCGTTTCACTGTTAAAAGCGATGCAACCTAGTAATATCAGAAAAATATCGCTAAATACATGTTGGTACGAATATGTGACGCAACCGTTGTAACTCAAACGGACTGATACCGTTAGAAAAGTCAATGAAATGTAGTTTTTGAAACTGTCTCTATTTCTTCAGCGCGCGCTAACGGCTAGGATTGGTCCCACAGTAAAAAATGACTTATTTATCTAAATTTTTAAATAAAGCGCTACCACAGCGCCCAGTGTAACTGCTGAGTTCCAGCAATCATGTCAAATTAAGAAGAATGTTATTTCTTGGAGTCCAATTGTCTCATTTATCACATTTATAAGGTCAAAGTCCAAAATCAGTTCAATTAAGTCCCACAGTCAATCGTTTCACTGTTAAAGCGATGCAACCTAGTAATATCAGAAAAATATCGCTAAATACATGTTGGTACGAATATGTGACGCAACCGTTGTAACTCAAACGGACTGATACCGTTAGAAAGTCAATGAAATGTAGTTTTTGAAACTGTCTCTATTTCTTCAGCGCGCGCTAACGGCTAGGATTGGTCCCACAGTAAAAAATGACTTATTTATCTAAATTTTTAAATAAAGCGCTACCACAGCGCCCAGTGTAATTGCTGAGTTCCAGCAATCATGTCAAATTAAGAAGAACTGTTATTTCTTGGAGTCCAATTGTCTCATTTATCACATTTATAAGGTCAAAGTCCAAAATCAGTTCAATTAAGTCCCACAGTCAATCGTTTCACTGTTAAAAGCGATGCAACCTAGTAATATCAGAAAAATATCGCTAAATACATGTTGGTACGAATATGTGACGCAACCGTTGTAACTCAAACGGACTGATACCGTTAGAAAGTCAATGAAATGTAGTTTTTGAAACTGTCTCTATTTCTTCAGCGCGCGCTAACGGCTAGGATTGGTCCCACAGTAAAAAATGACTTTTTTCTAAATTTTTAAATAAAGCGCTACCACAGCGCCAGTGTAATTGCTGAGTTCCAGCAATCATGTCAAATTAAGAAGAATGTTATTTCTTGGAGTCCAATTGTCTCATTTATCACATTTATAAGGTCAAAGTCCAAAATCAGTTCAATTAAGTCCCACAGTCAATCGTTTCACTGTTAAAAGCGATGCAACCTAGTAATATCAGAAAAATATCGCTAAATACATGTTGGTACGAATATGTGACGCAACCGTTGTAACTCAAACGGACTGATACCGTTAGAAGTCAATGAAATGTAGTTTTTGAAACTGTCTCTATTTCTTCAGCGCGCGCTAACGGCTAGGATTGGTCCCACAGTGAAAAATGACTTATTTATCTAAATTTTTAAATAAAGCGCTACCACAGCGCCCAGTGTAATTGCTGAGTTCCAGCAATCATGTCAAATTAAGAAGAATGTTATTTCTTGGAGTCCAATTTGTCTCATTTATCACATTTATAAGGTCAAAGTCCAAAATCAGTTCAATTAAGTCCCACAGTCAATCGTTTCACTGTTAAAAGCGATGCAACCTAGTAATATCAGAAAAATATCGCTAAATACATGTTGGTACGAATATGTGACGCAACCGTTGTAACTCAAACGGACTGGATACCGTTAGAAAGTCAATGAAATGTAGTTTTTGAAACTGTCTTTATTTCTTCAGCGCGCGCTAACGGCTAGGATTGGTCCCACAGTAAAAAATGACTTATTTATCTAAATTTTTTAAATAAAGCGCTACCACAGCGCCCAGTGTAATTGCTGAGTTCCAGCAATCATGTCAAATTAAGAAGAATGTTATTTCTTGGAGTCCAATTGTCTCATTTATCACATTTATAAGGTCAAAGTCCAAAATCAGTTCAATTAAGTCCCACAGTCAATCGTTTCACTGTTAAAGCGATGCAACCTAGTAATATCAGAAAAATATCGCTAAATACATGTTGGTACGAATATGTGACGCAACCGTTGTAACTCAAACGGATTGATACCGTTAGAAAATCAATGAAATGTAGTTTTTGAAATTGTCTCTATTTCTTCAGCGCGCGCTAACGGCTAGGATTGGTCCCACATAAAAAAATGACTTTATTTGTATAAATTTTTAAATAAAGCGCTACCACAGCGCCCAGTGTAATCGCTGAGTTCCAGCAATCATGTCAATTAAGAAGAATGTTATTTCTTGGAGTCCAATTGTCTCATTTATCACATTTATAAGGTCAAAGTCTAAAATCAGTTCAATTAAGTCCCACAGTCAATCGTTTCACTGTTAAAAGCGATGCAACCTAGTAATATCAGAAAAATATCGCTAAATACATGTTGGTACGAATATGTGACGCAACCGTTGTAACTCAAACGGACTGTTACCGTTAGAAAGTCAATGAAATGTAGTTTTTGAAACTGTCTCTATTTCTTCAGCGCGCGCTAACGGCTAGGATTGGTCCCACAGTAAAAAATGACTTATTTATCTAAATTTTTAAATAAAGCGCTACCACAGCGCCCAGTGTAATTGCTGAGTTCCAGCAATCATGTCAAATTAAGAAGAATGTTATTTCTTGGAGTCCAATTGTCTCATTTATCACATTTATAAGGTCAAAGTCCAAAATCAGTTCAATTAAGTCCCACAGTCAATCGTTTCACTGTTAAAAGCGATGCAACCTAGTAATATCAGAAAAATATCGCTAAATACATGTTGGTACGAATATGTGACGCAACCGTTGTAACTCAAACGGACTGATACCGTTAGAAAGTCAATGAAATGTAGTTTTTGAAACTGTCTCTATTTCTTCAGCCCGCGCTAACGGCTAGGATTGGTCCCACAGTGAAAAATGACTTATTTATCTAAATTTTTAAATAAAGCGCTACCACAGCGCCCAGTGTAATTGCTGAGTTCCAGCAATCATGTCAAATTAAGAAGAATGTTATTTCTTGGAGTCCAATTGTCTCATTTATCACATTTATAAGGTCAAAGTCCAAAATCAGTTCAATTAAGTCCCACAGTCAATCGTTTCACTGTTAAAAGCGATGCAACCTAGTAATATCAGAAAAATATCGCTAAATACATGTTGGTACGAATATGTGACGCAACCGTTGTAACTCAAACGGACTGATACCGTTAGAAAGTCAATGAAATGTAGTTTTTGAAACTGTCTCTATTTCTTCAGCCCGCGCTAACGGCTAGGATTGGTCCCACAGTGAAAAATGACTTATTTATCTAAATTTTTAAATAAAGCGCTACCACAGCGCCCAGTGTAATTGCTGAGTTCCAGCAATCATGTCAAATTAAGAAGAATGTTATTTCTTGGAGTCCAATTGTCTCATTTATCACATTTATAAGGTCAAAGTCCAAAATCAGTTCAATTAAGTCCCACAGTCAATCGTTTCACTGTTAAAAGCGATGCAACCTAGTAATATCAGAAAAATATCGCTAAATACATGTTGGTACGAATATGTGACGCAACCGTTGTAACTCAAACGGACTGATGCCGTTAGAAAGTCAATGAAATGTAGTTTTTGAAACTGTCTCTATTTCTTCAGCGCGCGCTAACGGCTAGGATTGGTCCCACAGTGAAAAATGACTTATTTATCTAAATTTTTAAATAAAGCGCTACCACAGCGCCCAGTGTAATTGCTGAGTTCCAGCAATCATGTCAAATTAAGAAGAATGTTATTTCTTGGAGTCCAATTGTCTCATTTATCACATTTATAAGGTCAAAGTCCAAAATCAGTTCAATTAAGTCCCACAGTCAATCGTTTCACTGTTAAAAGCGATGCAACCTAGTAATATCAGAAAAAATATCGCTAAATACATGTTGGTACGAATATGTGACGCAACCGTTGTAACTCAAACGGACTGATGCCGTTAGAAAGTCAATGAAATGTAGTTTTTGAAACTGTCTCTATTTCTTCAGCGCGCGCTAACGGCTAGGATTGGTCCCACAGTGAAAAATGACTTATTTATTCTAAATTTTTAAATAAAGCGCTACCACAGCGCCCAGTGTAATTGCTGAGTTCCAGCAATCATGTCAAATTAAGAAGAATGTTATTTCTTGGAGTCCAATTGTCTCATTTATCACATTTATAAGGTCAAAGTCCAAAATCAGTTCAATTAAGTCCCACAGTCAATCGTTTCACTGTTAAAAGCGATGCAACCTAGTAATATCAGAAAAATATCGCTAAATACATGTTGGTACGGATATGTGACGCAACCGTTGTAACTCAAACGGACTGATGCCGTTAGAAAGTCAATGAAATGTAGTTTTTGAAACTGTCTCTATTTCTTCAGCCCGCGCTAACGGCTAGGATTGGTCCCACAGTGAAAAATGACTTATTTATCTAAATTTTTAAATAAAGCGCTACCACAGCGCCCAGTGTAATTGCTGAGTTCCAGCAATCATGTCAAATTAAGAAGAATGTTATTTCTTGGAGTCCAATTGTCTCATTTATCACATTTATAAGGTCAAAGTCCAAAATCAGTTCAATTAAGTCCCACAGTCAATCGTTTCACTGTTAAAAGCGATGCAACCTAGTAATATCAGAAAAATATCGCTAAATACATGTTGGTACGAATATGTGACGCAACCGTTGTAACTCAAACGGACTGATACTGTTAGAAAGTCAATGAAATGTAGTTTTTGAAACTGTCTCTACTTCTTCAACGCGCGCTAACGGCTAGGATTGGTCCCACAGTGAAAAATGACTTATTTATCTAAATTTTTAAATAAAGCGCTACCACAGCGCCCAGTGTAATTGCTGAGTTCCAGCAATCATGTCAAATTAAGAAGAATGTTATTTCTTGGAGTCCAATTGTCTCATTTATCACATTTATAAGGTCAGAGTCCAAAATCAGTTCAATTAAGTCCCACAGTCAATCGTTTCACTGCTAAAAGCGATGCAACCTAGTAATATCAGAAAAATATCCCTAAATACATGTTGGTACGAATATGTGACGCAACCATTGTAACTCAAACGGACTGATACCGTTAGAAAGTCAATGAAATGTAGTTTTTGAAACTGTCTCTATTTCTTCAGCGCGCGCTAACGGCTAGGATTAGTCCCACAGTAAAAAATGACTTATTTATCTAAATTTTTAAATAAAGCGCTACCACAGCGCCCAGTGTAATTGCTGAGTTCCAGCAATCATGTCAAATTAAGAAGAATGTTATTTCTTGGAGTCCAATTGTCTCATTTATCACATTTATAAGGTCAAAGTCCAAAATCAGTTCAATTAAGTCCCACAGTCAATCGTTTCACTGTTAAAAGCGATGCAACCTAGTAATATCAGAAAAATATCGCTAAATACATGTTGGTACGAATATGTGACGCAACCGTTGTATCTCAAACGGACTGATACCGTTAGAAAGTCAATGAAATGTAGTTTTTGAAACTGTCTCTATTTCTTCAGCGCGCGCTAACGGCTAGGATTAGTCCCACAGTAAAAAATGACTTATTTATCTAAATTTTTCAATAAAGCGCTATCACAGCGCCCAGTGCAATTGCTGAGTACCAGCAATCATGTCAGATTAAGAAGAATGTTATTTCTTGGAGTCCAATTGTCTCATTTATCACATTTATAAGGTCAAAGTCCAAAATCAGTTCAATTAAGTCCCACAGTCAATCGTTTCACTGTTAAAAGCGATGCAACCTAGTAATATCAGAAAATATCGCTAAATACATGTTGGTACGAATATGTGGCGCAACCGTTGTAACTCAAACGGACTGATACCGTTAGAAGGTCAATGAAATGTAGTTTTTGAAACTGTCTTTATTTCTTCAGCGCGCGCTAACGGCTAGGATTGGTCCCACAGTAAAAAATGACTTATTTATCTAAATTTTTAAATAAAGCGCTACCACAGCGCCCAGTGTAATTGCTAAGTTCCAGCAATCATGTCAAATTAAGAAGAATGTTATTTCTTGGAGTCCAATTGTCTCATTTATCACATTTATAAGGTCAAAGTCCAAAATCAGTTCAATTAAGTCCCACAGTCAATCGTTTCACTGTTAAAAGCGATGCAACCTAGTAATATCAGAAAAATATCGCTAAATACATGTTGGTACGAATATGTGACGCAACCGTTGTAACTCAAACGGATTGATACCGTTAGAAAATCAATGAAATGTAGTTTTTGAAACTGTCTCTACCACAGCGCCCAGTGTAATTGCTGAGTTCCAGCAATCATGTCGAATTAAGAACAATGTTATTTCTTATAGTCCAATTGTCTCATTTATCACATTTATAAGGTCAAAGTCCAAAATCAGTTCAATTAAGTCCCACAGTCAATCGTTTCACTGGTTAAAAGCGATGCAACCTAGTAATATCAGAAAAATATCGCTAAATACATGTTGGTACGAATATGTGACGCAACTGTTGTAACTCAAATGGACTGATGCCGTTAGAAAGTCAATGAAATGTAGTTTTTGAAACTTTCTCTATTTCTTCAGCCCGCGCTAACGGCTAGCATTGGTCCCACAGTGTAAAATGACTTATTTATCTAAATTTTTAAATAAAGCGCTACCACAGCGCCCAGTGTAATTGCTGAGTTCCAGCAATCATGTCGAATTAAGAAGAATGTTATTTCTTATAGTCCAATTGTCTCATTTATCACATTTATAAGGTCAAAGTCCAAAATCAGTTCAATTAAGTCCCACAGTCAATCGTTTCACTGTTAAAAGCGATGCAACCTAGTAATATCAGAAAAATATCGCTAAATACATGTTGGTACGAGCTAGAGTAGTACACCCTAATAAGTACAGTTTTGGTTTTCCACGGTCAAAACCCTATTAAAAAACGCTGCTTTTAGACCCCCTAAAAAATCTGTGACGTCACAGATTTCATCATGCCTCAAATGAGTAAACAAGTCACGTGACATCATCAAAAATGACGGCACTCGACAAAACTGCTGACATCATCAAAAATGACGGCACTGGACAAAACTGCTGACATCAACAAACGCGCATGCGCAAATCTGTTTGAATAGGGAAATTCCCTACTCAAATTGCGACCGCTGTTAGTTGAAGTCTGAATGTACTTATAATAAAGAGAAATGACTTGGTTCAAGAATGCAATCAGTAAATTATATAGCGATGTCTCAGCACCTGTGGCAGCAACTCGCGACGCTCTTGCCGATCGCCTGAAGAGCGTGCGAGACACTGTCACTTCTTATTATAACAGGGCGAGGGAGCAAATTGCTGGAAGGGCAACGCTGCACGATGAAATCGAAGCCGAGGCGCAAGAGGACTTTTACGATGCTGGAGACATACAAAACGAATACAGCGGAGTCGAAGACATCAAGCACATGTTCTCACAAGAGAAAAACCGATCCGAAGGCGTCGAAGACATTCAGCATATTTTTGATGAAAATGACACACAGATGTTGGAAGACGGAAATCGCGTCAAGACATGGCGGTTCAACAAGAACCTTAATCAGCCACTGGCGGATGCCATCATGCGAAAAATTACGCCCTACATAGACATGAGAGTTAAGGTAGTCTACAGTTTTGCTTGCACCATCTACGAAGCAGGAGGTGGCACGGCTCCGTATCACAAGACCAAGGGAAGCGAAGGATCGCTTACGAGCCTAGCTGACATCGAGGCCTTTGTTGAAAAATGCGAAATGCAGCGATTAGATCTAGGAGATAACGAGTTTTGGGGGAAGGCGTACTTGCCACCAGAAAGAACAATCGAGACCCCAGGATCGTACGAAGGGAAAATAGTCTTCCAGCATGTGCAGATCAAGATCATCTCTAAAAGGGAGCCCCTGTTAGGTTGTGGACCTTTACCAGACTGGTTGCGAAAGAAGAGGTGCATCTACAGCTTCGACAAAGAAGATGAAAGAACCGACAATTTGTGTGTCTGGAGATGTCTTGCTGTACACTACCGTGGAGAAAGAGAGCAGCGCGAGAAACGTGTCACGAGACCAGCCCTCAAACTAGCACGCGAGTACTACAAGAATCCCCAACTAAAGCGGGAAGAAGTACGTGCTACGAAGCTCGTTGACTTCGAGGGCATAGCGACGCGTTTCAAGATCAACATCAGAGTCTTTGAACCCAAGACCAACTCTGAGAAAGCGCCATGGAGACTCGTGTACGGTCAGAATCAATACAAAAAAGATTTAGACACAATCAACCTTGGTATGCTGGATGGACACTGTTTCTACATCAAGGATTTAGACGTACTGGCACGACAGAAATGGGAATGCGAAGCCTGCAAGCAAATGTTTACAAGCAGCGGAGATCTTACGAGACATAAGAAGATATGTGAAGGAAAAAAGCCGACTATCATCTGCAAAGGCAAGAAGGTCAAGCGCATGCCTAGCAAGTCAGAGAAGGTCTTTTACGATGAGGGCTTCAGCTATGACGCTTGTAAATGGCTCGAGCACATGTCGAGGGAAACTGGAAGGCACATCCATCACGCACTCTGTGGGCATGGAGGAGAACGAGTCATACGCTATGGCAAAAAGGAAAACCAAGTCTACCTTGTAGACGGCTATGAACCTCAGACCAAGACAGTCTATGAGTACCACGGCTGCAAGTGGCACGGATGCCCCTGCCAAGGAACAAACACGAATAAATATCGATATACGGCCACCAAGTCTAAGGAGGAAGGCATCCGAAAACTTGGCTACAACCTCGTGACAGTGTGGGAGTGTGAGAGCCCACCCAAAGCCAAGAGGTACTTCAAGAAAGAATTTCGACCCTACCCTCACTACATCGTGTTTGATTTCGAGGCCCTCCTAGCACCTTTACACCAGCGGCAAACATCCGATCTAACATACATCTCGGAGCATGTGCCGGTCAGCGTCGCCATTCACGATAGTCTGAACTGGGATCCAACGTTCCTGGAGCACGATGATCCCAAGATCTTGGTTAAACGATTTGTGGAGCAGCTCGAAAAGAGACACGCCCTCATCGTGAAAGAGGTGGAGAGAATGTACCCGAGACCCGATGATTTTGACATGCTTCCAGATAAGACTCAGAAGGCATGGAACGAGTGGGTTAACCAAGTGGCCGTGATCGGCTTCAACAGTGGCAAGTATGACCTGAACATGATCAAGCGGCACTTTGTCGATCAAATTGTCAGAGACGATAGCGAAAAGATCAACGTGGCGAAGAAAGACAACGACTACATGTTCCTCACAACCTCGAGGTTCAAATTTCTCGATATCAAAAATTTTCTTGCTCCTGGCCTGAGCTACGACCGATGGTGCAAGTCTCTGGATTGCAAGCTCGAAAAGCTGGTGTTCCCATACGAGTGGCTGACGAGCTATGACAAGCTAACCCACGTCGGACCCGTGGCGTACGAACACTTCTATAGCAGTCTTAGTGGGAAAAACACCCTCTCTCTTGATGAGTACGAAACATTCCGTGCAAAGTTTTACAAGCGAGGCTGCGTCACCATGATGGACTGGTTGCGTGCGTACAATTTAGCCGATGTGGAACCCTTTATCGAAGCCGTGGACAAGACGAGGCAGCAGTACTACGACGACGAGATAGACATTTTGAAAGATGCGGTAAGCATTCCAGGTGTGTCGATGCGCTACGTTTTGAACAAGTCTCTACGACTGAACCCAAAGTTAGAGCTCTACGCTCCGGGGGAGCCGTGCAAACACAAGTGTAAGGTAGACTGCTTCAACAGCAACGCGGAACATAGTTCCAAGAAGTGCAAGGCTTGCAAAGAGGTGCAAAAGGCTTGCACTGAGTGTACGAAGAATGAGGCCTACGAGCTCTTGCAGACGGGCATGGTGGGAGGGCCTGTCATCGTGTTCTGTAGGTACCACGAGAGAGACGTGACGGGTATCAGATCTCACGTATACGAGGAGCCACGGAAGTGCAAAACTGTTTTGGGGCTTGACGCGAACATGCTGTACCCGAGTACCCTGCTGGAAGATTTTCCGTGTGGGAAGGAAAAGCTGATCAAGGTGCCTACACCGACAGCGAAACACAACATCAGACTGTTGACAGAAGGGGTGCAAAATGGATCCTTCTTTGGTTTTGCGCAGGTCGACATCGAGGTCCCTCTGGAACTGTATGACAAATTCAGCGAGATGGCTCCGCTATTTGTGGTCAAGGAGATACCCGACGATCAAATCCCCGAGCACATGCAAGAGTACTTGAAAATTACGGGGCGCAAGCGTGTTCCAGGTACGCGTAAGCTTCTAGGGTTGATGAAAGCTAAAAAGATCTTGTTGTACACTCCGGTGCTAAAGTGGTACCTCGACCATGGCCTGAAGGTGACAGCGTTTCACCAGTTCATCAAGTACAAACGAGGTAAGCCATTTGCATGGTTTCCAGAAGAAATTGCGGATGCACGACGACAAGCCGATAAAGACCCTGACAAGCGTATTGCGGGAGATACAGCCAAGCTGAAAGGGAACTCGTTCTATGGGAAAATGATCGAGGACCTAGCGAGACACGCGAACACCACCTTTACGAGAGATGAAAAGAAGGTGGATGCAGCGATGAGATCGCCATACCTTGAAGATCTTGAAGAGATAGGTGATGCTTACGAGATCCGAGAAGGAAAGAAAAAGGTGCATATCGACAGAGCGTACCAGTGCGGCATTGCGGTGTAACAGCTGGCCAAATTGCGCATGCTGGAATTTTACTACGACTTCATTGACAAGTACGTGGATCGTCGAGACTTTGAATATATTTACATGGATACGGACAGTGCCTATTTTGCCATCTCTGGAGAAGAGTTGCGAGATGTCGTTCGCCCTGAACTGCTTGGCGCGTACGATAAAGACGTAAAAAACTGGCTCGTTACTGATAAGTACTCGAGTCGAACAGGAGGTCTGTTTAAGCTTGAGTTTATGGGGTTTAGGATGATTGCCACGACAGCCAAGTGCTATTTCGTCGAAGGAAAGGAAGGCACAAAATTCTCCTGTAAAGGCATGTCGAAGAAGCATAACGCTCTGACATGGGAGAGGTATAAGAACGCGTTGAATGGCTCTATTGACACTGCGAAAAACGTAGGTTTCCGGGTGCGCAACCAGGGGATGGTTACGTACGAACAAAACAAGCTGGGCCTCTCGGCGTTATACGATAAGCGGAAGGTACTCGAAGATGGCGTACATACAGTACCGCTAGAGTTGTGAATAGTGAGGTTTCCCTGTCCGGATTTTTGTGAGGTAGTACCTCACAGAAATTAATCGAATTATAGTAAAATTGTGGGAGCAGGCTTAGATCCTGGCGGAAGGTTAGGAGTGCGCGGGCGAGAGCACGTCCTAGCTGGAAGCGGCCGTCTCGCCCCGGTTTCTCCCACACAATGTGCCAGTCGGGGAAAATTGCGCCAAAATGCCGGTTAAATGTCAGTGCTAGGAACGGCCTCTGAAAGTGCTCACTTAAAAAGGTGGGTTTCGTTAATGCGTAGTACAAGCACGACATTCTGTATAGAGTATAAAGAGCAAGCACGCTAAGCCTGCAAAGCAGGACAGCACTGAAAAAACACCTTGGATATGGTGAACCAAAGGCTCTGAGTGGTATACTCACAGAATCAACAACCCTCTGGGTTCAAACAACAACAACAAAAACAACAACAAAAACCCAGAGGGTTCCCTTGCGAGGGTTTTGTTTTGAAAAATAAAAATGATGAACGACATAGGCCTCACTGTATCAATAATTCTTCCGTACGTCTTGATCGTGCTCTGCTTTTTGCGTTATAGAAGGCTTCTAATAAAGATGAGCGAGATTACAGCTATATTTGATGTTGTAGACACGGAAGCCTTTCAACCCAAAGAAAAACCTATCGACAAACGTCAAGCCTTGAAAGAAGCTATACGCAAAGACAAACAGCATCTCTTGCCAAAGAAATGTACTGAAAGTTTTGCTGACAAGGCATCAGATGAGGTGATCGAAAAAGCGTACGGCGACTATGTTCAACGTGAAATTCACGATAAGGGGGAGAAGACCGCCAAAGCACTCTCTTCACATGCGATTGGCATGTACGCGAAGGCCGTAGGTAATGTTGTTCAACTCGATAGTGCGGAGGGTCTGAAAAAAGACATCGAGGAAGACCCGATTATCAAGGACTCCATGGCAGATTTGGGAATCCTTGTGTACTCTGCCTTTGGAAAATTTCTAGCGCCAATATTGGTTGTTGCTCATACATTTAACCATGCCTGCCAGCATGTGTCCAAGACAGATAAAGAGCGAGATGATGAACATCAAGAAGAAGATGGGAAACAGTCTTTCGAAGATACGCATGAGCAATCGTGAAAATATTGATAGTGTAAGCAGGGTGAAAATGCTCAGAATAAGAGCACGGTACACAGATTGGTGCAGCATTTACGGTGACTCCTGCTTACGCGGTTGGGTAATCCTGACACCAGAAGCTGATCGCTTTCCACCACAGGCGTGTAATTTAGTGAGGACTTCGTATAAGAACGCGATAGGATACGCTGGCAGAAACTGTTTGAAGGCCTCCAGCTGTATGATCAAGATCTAGCCGTCTTGATGTAAAAAAGAAGTGATTTTTGTACGTCTCACGACTTACAAGATAAATGAGTGAAGAACAAACACAATCTAACCAAGTCATAACCAAGAAGAATGAGGGTCGTGTTGCTGCTGGCAAGAAGAATGAGGGTCGTGTTGCTGCTGGCAAGAGACTTGCTGAATGGAATCGCAAGAACAAGGCTGACTTACAGAAGAACTTGGGCAAAAGTACTTCGCAAGAGGGTCAGGAACCTATCGCAGGTCCTCACAAGTTCCCGGACAGTGCATATCTCTATGTCGCTGGAGGTCTAGCTGCTGTACTTGCTGTTTGCGTGGCAGTCTATTACATACGTAAGAAGCCTGCTGAAACCGTCTCCACAGGTGCGCCAGCGGATCGCCTGGCGGCTCAGCATGAGCAAGGGCCGTCTCAACCCACGCAAAAGCAACGCGAAGAGCGTCATATCGACATTTTCAAGATGCGATAACCTATAATAAATGAGCAGCAAAGAGTATCAGAAAGAAGTCGTGGATTCCTTGTGGGAATCTGTCAGACTAGTATCCTATACTATTGTCTTGGCGCTAGGCGCGAAAAAGGCTCTGGGAGTTTCTAGACCGGGGGCCAAGATGGACATGGAGGACGGCTTGAAGCTCGCTGGCTATATGACAAGAGCGATATTATTCGACGATTACGCGATAAAACAAGGATGGTATAAGCGTTCCATGATGCCTCCAAAATAGTTGACCAACGAGAAGACTACACTATACAAATACCCAACCAATGTGGGCAAGCGAGAACATTAGAAAAGGTAACCGCTTCATCTCTAAGTAAGCGCCCTACATCGCCTGACGGCTCCACGGGAGTAAGGTTTGTGTCTGCCCAAGGCAAACACGAGTGACCCGAAGGACCTAAAATAAAATGACTCTAGACATTGTCAAGGAGCCGCATACGGCAATCTTTACTGGACCGACAAGCTGTGGCAAAACGCAGCGTGTCCTGGATTTGCTTGAAAACGAGTATAGGCAGCATTTCAACAACATTGTCATTCTCTGCCCTACACTACGCTGGAACAAGACCTATCAAGAGAGATCCTCGCTATGGAGGGATGACTACGTGGCTCTAATAGACCCCAAGGAGCAGCTGTTCGAGTGGATCAAAGAACTGTCGTCGAAGCTGGCGAAAGAAGAGACGCTGTTCATCGTTGACGATATGATAGCCGACGAGAGTCTCGACAAAACTCGTGGTGCGTTGCTAGAACTAGCTGTTTCGGGTAGACACAGAACACATAGCTTCTGGCTACTAACACAAAGATATAAGAAGATCCCAATAACAATAAGGGATCAAATCAAACAGCTTTTTGTCTGGTATCCGAAGAATCGGAAGGAGTTTGAGCTCATTCATGAAGAGAACGATGTAATTTCAAGTAGGGAAGAAATTTCCATTATTAAGGCTCAGCTCAAGAAGTCCAAGCATGCTTGCTTGTACATAAGACTGGAGCATCCTAGAAGTTACAAGATTGTTGGATGCTAGTTAGACTCTTGACATATAAGAAAAGATGGATAATGAGAGCGTAATTAAAGCTGTGTATCAAGCTCTTTTGAGAGCCCATTCCAGACTGATAGATGCAGTGCATGATGACGATTACAGCAAACTGGTAAACACAACTCGGGATATTGAAGAGTTATGCAAAAAATATCCATGGCTTCCTCAGCTTGGTGTTCGTTATTGGACCTCGTAATTTTGTGACTTTTTTCGAATCACAAAAAAAACTGTGGTTGAGCCTTGGCGTGTATAAGAAATATGTCTTCTCAACTTGACCTGTGCAACGCCGTGCCGTTTCTGGAGTCTCCTGCGTTGCTTCTGTTGGGTTTCGTAATTCAGGAAGTGTCCATCTGGCCGCCATAGTGCCTGCCCCAACCCCAAGTACAAAACACGCACCCGGATGTTCCTTTAATTTGTTAAACTGAGATAGTACAAAACACGCACCCGGATGTTCCTTTAATTTGCTAAACTGAGATTTCAATTGCCGCCACATTGTTCCTGCAATACCCTACCATTCTTAGAACACCAGATTGGTCACCGCCCCGGTAAATTTTTAATGAAAGCTCCGGATGTGTCCGAAGGGGTAGGGGTAGTCAGCTGCCTACGCCTCGCAGCCGCGCTTCAAGCGTGCTGATCTTGGTAGCTTTTTAGGAATCCCTGACATTGCGACGACTTACAGAGACGTAAAAACAACGCCTCGTCGTGATATGAAAGGGTTGGTTTTAAACCAAACCTTTCAAGAACCAAAACATGCTAATCCTCACGATATGTTTGTGACACTAGGTGGAGCTCTTGAGATTGCAGACCGTTTTAAACAAACCCGCAAGCAGCTCAGCAATAACAACGGCAATCCCAACGATATCTTCATCTCTCTCTCAAGTGGATGGCAAGCAATACAAGAGACCCCGATATTCGAGGTAGACTGCGAGCACTTATAGATGCATATAGCACGACGGCTTCGTCCTATTAGATGGTGCCCTGGGGACGAGGTAAGTATTAATGTGAACCTGTGGCTCACATTAACTACCCACAGCACATGCAATTCAAAATCAAGAGCACCGTCCATGCAACATGATCCCCGGAATTCCAAAAACTCACAAGATAAAGATGTCTTGTCTTGTAGCAGTTGAATTTAACAATACCATCCGCAACCACTGTAGTCAGGAAAATTACACTCAAAAGTGGCAACTGAGCGGTTCCCCCGGTACGGGGGAACCTGTGAAATGGCCATCCGACTCTCAAAACTACGACCTCTACATCAATGAGGAGGGTATGTATGAGCTGGTGTTTGGAAGCCAGCAGCCCAAAGCGAGAAGGTTCAGGAAATATTGCTGCAACACAATGTTCCCAAAAATCCGTGAGCAACTACAGCTCAAGACCATCGAAGAGCAGCGTCAAGCTCTGGCGCTCCTTAATGATGATCTTGAAGACAGGGATAGACAACTTATGGTGCTGGAGGATGATCTTGAAGAAAAAGATAGACAACTTGCCGTACAAGAGCAAGAAATTGAAGAACTACATAAGCGAGCCGTTCCTCACCTTGAAGACCCTAGAAAGGATAACGGGATGGTTATAATCCAAAAGAATAACGACGATGAATATCCATATGTCGCTATATGTGGGCAACAAGGCTATGTAGCGCAAAAGATTCGCAACAAGTTAACAGATCATCCCAACGGTCAACTCGTCGTTCTTGCAGAAACTCCAAATGCCATTGTACATTACAACTGGCTCCGAGAGCGTGGATGCATCGAAGTAAATCCCGAACGTCCAAGGCACTTTCGATTAGGTCGTAATTATACACATCAGAGATTGATGGAGCTTGCCGAGATCTAGGATTTTTTTTTTGTAACCTTGATAGATTACAAAAACTACGCGAAGTTTACCACTCCTTGACATGCTCCGGAGGTACTTGTACATCCTCTGGAATTTCCATGAGTTCTTCTGAAACAAAGCTCCGCTCTGGCGCTCCTGCGGAGCCGCTAGGCGACCCGTCTTGCAAGTAATATAGCACACGGTGGTTTGGTTGCTGCTCGATGCGATCCAACCTATACGTCTTTTTGCTCCACCAAGCGTCCGTTGTACGTCTTTTCGCATCACCATGCTCTTCTCCAGGCTGCAGCAGGTGGAGGTAGAGACCATCCTCAGGTAACGGCTTTTCTTCTGGGTGCTGCCCGTCTTTCACAATCGGTACCTCATCCATCTTAATCGCCTTGTTGGGTTTCATCCCGATCATGGCAGTCTTGGTGCCGTTGAGACTTTTCACGATAGTGTAAAGGTTTTTCACCCAGATGCTACTAGTCTCATCAGTGAGCAACTCTTGTGCATCCTGAGGTTTGAAGAGCCTCTCTGCAAGCACCTTGTTATATGACTCGACAAAGGCCGTGAAGGTATGATGATATTTGGTGGTTGCCCGCTTAATCTCGACCCCTTTGCCCTCTAGCAGTTTTGTCACATCCGACTTGAACTCACTACCGTTGTCGCACTGGAAGATCTTCGGATAGCGTAAAGGTCCTGCTTTGCCTCCGGGCTTCGCGTAAATGTCCTTGATCATGTCAGCGACTTCGCTGGCTTTCTTCGTTCTCAATGGTCTAGCTACCTTGTAGCGCGAGGCTACATCGATCCCTGTGAGGATATATTTGTACATGTTGCTGTAGACTTTGTCATGAGGCATGTAGAGCAAATCAAATTGGTGCATTTCATTGGGCTTTGTGATTGTGAAATGCGGGTAGTTGATGCGCTTGGGCCCCTTGATATGTCTGAGCCAGAGCAACTGACGAGATAGCCAGTGTACGACTTTCTTTTTAGGTAGTCCACTGTGCTCAGCGAGCAATTTAACAGCCTTCCGACCAGTCCATAAATTTTCAGGGGTATAGTAAATACTGCTTAATTTTTTCGCTTCTTCTGGAGTAATGATATGTTTCGACATGTTTATTACATGTCGAAAACATTTTACGCCCATTTGTACACTGCAAAACCAAGGAGGGTTAAGGATCCAACGATGAACGTTAGTTCACCGTCTTGTTGCTGCTTGCTAGGCGTGTAGAAGTCGGATAATTTAGGAGCCTTCTCGATCGTTGCGATGTAATAGTCTCTCATACCTTCATCGAGCTCCTTCAAGCTCTCTCCAGCTTGCCTTTTCAGCTCTCGTTGATGTTTATACCAATCTTTTACCTGCCGATCTCTTCTTACCCACTGTGCTTGAGCAGCTTGAAGTTGTTCAATTGCTTTATTCTTTTTTTACGCTCGGCCTCGCCATGCCCACCGAGTTTACTGAACAGATAGTTACTCCCCGAGAATGCTAGAGCGTTGATTATAGCCCCACCCGCGAGTACTAATATGCTTGCCATCTTTATTTTAATATTCGACACTGTGAAAACGCCCATCTAAGATGTTCAGCTGAGCATCTTGAAGTAGGAAAACGTAGCATTTAATATCCCCCGTTGTTTCGTCTGCTTTCTTTGTCATATGCAAGGTTATACCGTCTGACAATCTCTGTAATGGCCTTCCAGAACCGTGGAGACTATGATCAGGTGATGCTCGGAAATCAACAAACAGCGCATAACGCTCAGTCATGAACTGCCCAATTGTCACCCCTGAATCGTGGCTACCGAATAAGTTTACGATCTGCTCGAGGTGATCTTTCGGGAGCATCGCGTGCGTGTAGAGCTCATTAGGCTCACCTTCGACAGTGATCGATATTTTTTCGATCTTTGGGTTGTAGAAGACCTCGTTAGCGCCCGAGTAAGCCTTCACTTTTCCAGGGTCTACAAAGAGCAGTAAAACGCCTTTCAAACTTTTTGCAGGCGTATCAATTTGCAAATTGTAGCTTGTGTCAGCCTTTTTTATCGTGACAACCTTGCTACGGAGTACCCGTTCATAGGGTAGCGCCAAACGACTATACCGCGACATCATAGCGCTCGCGAGACCCTCGTTATTAACCTTGTCAAACTCTAGTGCGATATTAGTGATCTTGTACGCACTGTCTGCGGGTTTAGCTGCGGTATTTCCAACAGCTGGGGTACCACCATCTTTGATAACGTCACCATATGATGCAAAATGTATAACGAATTGCAGCCTATCGTGTAGCCCTGGCTGGTAGAACGGCAAGTCTCGTGTCAATTCAAACATTTTACCGATAGGGATGCAAAAGGTGCTGCCATAGGCTGCGACGATCGCTTTTTCCTCGTCCGTGCCTGCATGATCAGTCGCTTTTACCTGTAGGGCGCGGATTGTACCATCGTTGGGATTGATCCCCTCTAGGATCAAGTTGTTTTCCCGATCAAACTTGGGCAACCATAGGTCCTTGTAGGTAGCGAGCACCCTGTAGTCGCTAATATTTTGCACCTCGTTGCCATTCAAAGTGATACGAAGATTTTGCACCAAGGATTTACCTATATTGCTGACGATAGTGCGCTTCGTGTTTGTTCCCGTAAGTTCCAGATCGAAAAGTAGTTTGATACTGCCTGGAAAAATTACATCGTTCTGCCCCATGTTGGGGATGTCAACATACAAGTCCTCGTTCTGATTGATCGTACTAGGCACATGACTTACTTTTACACGCTGCTTCTTCCCTTTCATAGCCATCATTGTTTTAATCTCCGCGTAGGGATCGAGCTTTGTTCCGAATATGTTACTCATGCTTTATTATTAGCTGATTTTCGTTTCAAATAAATGCAATGCTGGTTAATCCAATATACAAAGGAGACGACTTTACGCCAGAGGAAAACATTCCAGACGAGGATGGATCTTTCAGTAGGCTCCAGCCTTTTGCCAGCTCCACGCTAACGCCCGATCAGCAGCAAGATCAGGAACAATCCGGCTCAGCACGAGACACCACGACAAGACAGAGGGAAGAGCTGTTAAAATCAAAGGTCGACGATCTTTACGAACACCTTGGTGAGGAGCTGGGGCAGCCAATCGCGAGATATTACAACGAGTTTGAGGCACGAGGAAACCAGCTTCTTTTCGATGGCATAGAGATCAGGAAAAGGCATGGTGAATTGAGGAGCGTTGCCGAGATAAAGAGGAGGTTAGGTACTTATGGCTTGCGAGCCATGGGGTTTACCGACTATACTACACCAAACAAACGTAGTAAAGCAATGGCCCAGAAACTCCTGAACAGAAGGCCGATGATATCGAAATGATGCCGCTGCTCGAGAACGTCCTTGATGAAACGGAGAGCCTGATAGAAGAGACTCCTTTTGGCGCCAGCTTCACAGAGCGTGAAAGAAGAGGGCTCAACATAGAGCTTCAAACGCTAAAGGGTAACCTGAAGCACTTGAAAAGCAAGATGATCTTCTACGACAACGAGATCGCTAAAGCAGAAGCCAAGGTAAAAAGGCTTGAGACGAAGAAGGCTACACCTGGAGTATCAGAGGAACAGCAAACTATCTGGAACGAAGACCTTGGAAAGGCTAGGGAGGATCTAGAACGACTCCAAGATCAAAAGGAAGCAGTACAAGAAGCACACGGTTTACTATCATCTGACACTCAGAGCCAACTGAAAGCAATTAAGGAAACGCTGATGAAAATTGCAGAAGGTGATAAATCTCTGGCTGAAAAGCTTAGAATCTTGTTCAAGGAGCAAGGGATTACTATTGCAAGCATCGTGGCGGCTGTTGGTCTACTGATTTCCACCATCGTGCTCGCAGTTACAGGTGGAGGTTCCGCAACAGGCGCAGGAGGAAGTGCCGCAGGGAAGGGTTTTATACAAAAACAGCTGGAAAGGCTTGGAAATTTTTGAAATACTTAGCAGGTAAGGCAGGTGCGGCGCTACCAGGGATTATTGGCACGGTTGTCTCGTTCTTTTTCAGAGTGGCAGCAAAAGTTGTTGAATACGCAGCCAAACACCTCTACATAGCGATCGCTGCCGCTGCTGCTCTTGTTGTGGCCTATGTTGGGAAGAGAGGCAAGAAGTCGTAGATGATCTAGTATGTTGACAAAAAAAAACATATTAGACCTTTATTTAAGCCATAGATATGCTAAGATGAGACCTACCCCCGTAGTAACCAAGGTGGCCTTGGTGTCCTCGTGAGGGTTTCCATCTCCTAGACCTGACTGAGGTATCGGTGGCATCTTTTCAGACCCCCTGTCTGTATGGGCACCACCCCTCGATATTTCTTGCCCAGGTGACCTGACTCGTTTTAAACCCCGAGGCTGTGTGGTAATGGGCTTGTTGTTTAGGTCTAGCCTTATACCAATCATCGCACTCGCCGGCGTGATCAAGATGTTGTTGTTATACCCCACAATTTTACCAATACGCAGGTTCATATCGGATGGTAGCATGTACACGTGGTGCATCACGGCAAAATTCACTGGGGTCCTGGCATATTGAAGCACCTTTTGAAACTCGGTTATATCGTGGCCTACGTTCTCCTCACGTTGTACCATGGCTTCGAATTTCTGTAGTAGTATCTGTCTCGCTGTAAAATTGTCAGCATCCGAACCTATAAGGGATGCCTTGGCATCAGCTTGGCACCCTAGTAGTAAAATCACGTAAACACGAATACTCTCGCTAAGCTTCGACAGACCTTCCGATGTCAGGCCTTGGCTCGTAGGCATGATAAACTTGGCCCAATCACCATCTACTTGCGGCCACCATCTACCATTTGTGAGCGAGGACATGAGAGCCTTAAACTTGTATTGGGCATTGGGGTCGGCACCATATTCGCGACAAATCTGGGCATATCCAGATGTAGAGTAGGGGTTCTCGTATTGAGAAAAGCCGTCATCGTATGGCATGGGTACCTTCATTCTCGCTAGGATACGCCGCATGTGGTAATAGACGTGGAATTTAAAGATACTATTGATGAGGGGTACCGAGCCATTCAAGTGTTTGGCGGATATACCCAGGGCGGTGGTAGCGCAATGACAAGCGAAATTAACTTGTATATTCCAGTAGCCAAGGGCTTGACCGGTCCAATTTACAATTACCGGGTCGTTCAATAGGTTAGTGGGGACTTTTATTGGGTATTTCGTGAACATCGAGAAGGTCACGGAAATGTGCGATTCTGTAGAAACGTAGAGGTCTTGATGCTCTAGATTAATTACACCGAGAGGCCATTCGCCTCTATTGGACTTGTATTTTGCCTTGTGGTTATAGCTATAAATGTTCATGTTTCTTTAAAGAAACATGAGACAGCTGTATGTCACGGATATAGAGAAGCCTACGATTTTTGACGATTACATAGGGCAGGACACGAGAATTGCCCTGAAATCGATAAGTATCAGGCCCGTATGGCTGAATCTTTACAGTAACAACGATTTTACAATACGCAAAGTAGGACCTGATCAGACTGTTACCCGAATTGAAATAATGAACGGTTTGTACAAGATTGAAGATATCGCGGCCATCGTCAACAGCCAAGCAGGGGACAAGATTAAGCTGTTTGTCCTGAAAAATGGACTCTGTAGGCTTAGGGTTAGTGACGGGTATACTGTGGTAATCCATCGAAAACTACAGGAGCTTATGGGGCTACCCTACGACCCTACAAAAAAGTATTTTACCAAAGGCGACTATGACAGCTACTACAAAACTGACGTGTACCAAAGATTAAGACTCGTTTGCCCTCAGTTAGATGAAGACGATTGCCTACTGGATGGGAAGAAATCAAAAATTCTTGCTTTGCTTCCCACCAAAGAGTTAAACGCATGGGGAGACATGCTTACATGGAGTTTTGACACTCCAATCTACCTTCCTTTGAAAGGCTCAACAGACAGACTGGAGTTCATGCTGACGGACGAGCATCACCATGAAAAAAATGTTTCGTTCGTCGGAATTACGATGCATTTACTCATAGAATAAATGGCTGATACAATGAAGCTTTACCCAACTTTGCCGCCAAGTGCGCCTGAGCATGAGCCTGATCGCCTGGCGGCTCCGCAGGAGCAAGAAAGTCAGGTCTACAGACTAAAAAAGATCGAAGAAATCGAGCAGTACCTGCGGTCTGAGATCCAGGAGAAAGAAAAACTCTACAAAAAGTTCAAGCTTTGGGGGATGGGGCTTCGCTATGCTGATCATGGCATGATTGCTGTTACTGTCATCACCTCCGCAGCAGGTATTGCCACGCTTGCAACCGGATTTGGAGCCCCCATAGCAATTGGTCTTGAAGCCGCGGCTCTTGCAGTGGGCATGGGCCAAGTAGGTCTCAAGAATGCCTCGAAGCGACTAGAGCACAAGGTGCACAAGCATGAATGCATCAAACTCCTGGCAGAGTCGAAGCTAGACACTGTATACGATAAGATTTCCAGAGCGATTCAAGATGGTACAATTTCAGACTACGAGTTTACATGGATCATGCAGGAAAAACAGCGCTATATGGTGCTCAAGGAGCAGATTCGACAACGAACAAAAAAAGCTGTGAAATCCATCAACGATAATGAACGCGCAGAGTTGCTAGCACAAGGCAGGCAAGAAGCTAAAGATGAAATTTTTAAAAAACTGCAATCTGCGCAGTATGTCAGCGCTACTTAGAGTCCCCACCTGATTACAAAGTCTAATATGTTGGTCAACATACTAGATTACAAGCACCTCTCCCGTATCTTGATCTATGAGCAAGTCGCCATCATGTACGACATGTCGCTGAGCGAGATCCCTCAAATATTGTTCAAGATTTTTCTGCCATGCAATTTTAACACAAGGCTCGCAGTACGGTCCGTCCGTTTGTGTCGACGCATCCTTATACTTGACCTTGCGTATGGCCTCAATAAGGTCTGCTCGCTTCAACGTAGAGTACCCTTTGAGACCTAAGGCTTTAGCTTCTTGTCGCAGTTTGTCCATTTGTTTATGTGAACAGCGACAGGCTTTCGTTATTTTTGTGACTGTCTCCAGTCACAAAAGATTACTTTTTTTGTCTTTTTTAGTCTTCCACTTCCACAAGGTCGTAATCATAGTAAAATTGACCAGGATTCTTCGTAGATTGTTTCTTTCCCAGTGATTTGATGAACATCTGACCTGTTCGACCTATCAAAGCTTCTCTCAGTACACTCGTTGCCCATGCTTGAAATCGTTCACCATCGCAATCGATCAATGTGATGACAGTTGCATCACCTTTTTTGGTCTTGATCTCTTCGACATACTCAATTTTGAATATGATTCCAGTGGGAACATCACGCCACTTCATAATACTCTCGTGTTCTGATTTCAAGGCATCAAATTGTTCTGCAGATAGGAAAGGCATCTCTTTATTATAGATTTTTTACACCTCAACCAGGATCAAAATACTGGACATTACTTCCATAATTTAGATATCTCGCGCTTTTCTTCCTCATCTAAACACCAATTCCAATATCGATGCGGATGCCACGCCACTGGCATTACCTCATTCCATATTTTTACATAAAAATTGCGCTTGTGATGATGCCGCAGCAATTCATCATGAATGACATCAAAACCACGCAGCAATACAACAATCTCGATGTGACCATAGACATCTGCAAGTTCCATGGCCCCATTAAAGTTCATCGCACCCCACTCTTTGCACAGTTTAACAGTCTCAATGTGACCATTTTTAGCTGCACGTTCCATGGCCCAATTAAAGTCTGTCGCACCCCACTCTTTGCACAGTTTAACAATCTCGATGTGACCATTGAGAGCTGCATTTCGTAGAGCCCAATTAAAGTCTGTCGCACCCCACTCTTTGCACAGTTTAACAATCTCGATGTGACCATTTTCAGCTGCACGTTTCATGGCCCAATTAAAGTTCGTCGCACCCCACTCTTTGCACAGTTTAACCATCTCGATGTGACCATTTTTAGCTGCAAGTTCCATGGACCAATTAAAGTCTGTCGCACCCCACTCTTTGCACAGTTTAACCATCTCGATGTGACCATTTTTAGCTGCAAGTTCCATGGACCAATTATTAAAGTCTGTCGCACCCCACTCTTTGCACAGTTTAACAATCTCGATGTGACCATTTTCAGCTGCAAGTTCCAAGATTGCATTCTTAAACCAAGTCATTTCTCTTTATTATAAGTACATTCAAACTTCAACTAACAGCGGTCGCAATTTGAGTAGGGAATTTCCCTATTCAAACAGATTTGCGCATGCGCGTTTGTTGATGTCAGCAGTTTTGTCGAGTGCCGTCATTTTTGATGATGTCAGCAGTTTTGTCGAGTGCCGTCATTTTTGATGATGTCACGTGACTTGTTTACTCATTTGAGGCATGATGAAATCTGTGACGTCACAGATTTTTTAGGGGGTCTAAAAGCAGCGTTTTTTAATAGGGTTTTGACCGTGGAAAACCAAAACTGTACTTATTAGGGTGTACTACTCTAGCTGTACGAATATGTGACGCAACTGTTGTAACTCAAATGGACTGATGCCGTTAGAAAGTCAATGAAATGTAGTTTTTGAAACTTTCTCTATTTCTTCAGCCCGCGCTAACGGCTAGGATTGGTCCCACAGTGAAAAATGACTTATTTATCTAAATTTTTAAATAAAGCGCTACCACAGCGCCCAGTGTAATTGCTGAGTTCCAGCAATCATGTCAAATTAAGAAGAATGTTATTTCTTGGAGTCCAATTGTCTCAATTATCACTTTATAAGGTTAAAGTCCAAAATCAGTTCAATTAAGTCCCACAGTCAATCGTTTCACTGTTAAAAGCAATGCAACCTAGTAATATCAGAAAAATATCGCTAAATACATGTTGGTACGAATATGTGACGCAACCGTTGTAACTCAAACGGACTGATGCCGTTGGAAAATCAATGAAATGTAGTTTTTGAAACTGTCTCTATTTCTTCAGCGCGCGCTAACGGCTAGGATTGGTCCCACAGTGAAAAATGACTTATTTATCTAAATTTTTAAATAAAGCGCTACCACAGCGCCCAGTGTAATTGCTGAGTTCCAGCAATCATGTCGAATTAAGAAGAATGTTATTTCTTATAGTCCAATTGTCTCATTTATCACATTTATAAGGTCAAAGTCCAAAATCAGTTCAATTAAGTCCCACAGTCAATCGTTTCACTGTTAAAAGCGATGCAACCTAGTAATATCAGAAAAATATCGCTAAATACATGTTGGTACGAATATGTGACGCAACTGTTGTAACTCAAACGGACTGATGCCGTTAGAAAGTCAATGAAATGTAGTTTTTGAAACTTTCTCTATTTCTTCAGCCCGCGCTAACGGCTAGGATTGGTCCCACAGTGAAAAATGACTTATTTATCTAAATTTTTAAATAAAGCGCTACCACAGCGCCCAGTGTAATTGCTGAGTTCCAGCAATCATGTCAAATTAAGAAGAATGTTATTTCTTGGAGTCCAATTGTCTCATTTATCACATTTATAAGGTCAAAGTCCAAAATCAGTTCAATTAAGTCCCACAGTCAATCGTTTCACTGTTAAAAGCGATGCAACCTAGTAATATCAGAAAAATATCGCTAAATACATGTTGGTACGAATATGTGACGCAACCGTTGTAACTCAAACGGACTGATACCGTTAGAAAATCAATGAAATGTAGTTTTTGAAACAGTCTCTATTTCTTCAGCGCGCGCTAACGGCTAGGATTGGTCCCACAGTAAAAAATGACTTATTTATCTAAATTTTTAAAATAAAGCGCTACCACAGCGCCCAGTGTAATTGCTGACGTCCAGCAATCATGTCAAATTAATAAGAATGTTATTTCTTGGAGTCCAATTGTCTCATTTATCACATTTATAAGGTCAAAGTCCAAAATCAGTTCAATTAAGTCCCACAGTCAATCGTTTCACTGTTAAAAGCAATGCAACCTAGTAATATCAGAAAAATATCGCTAAATACATGTTGGTACAAATATGTGACGCAACCGTTGTAACTCAAACGGATTGATACCGTTAGAAAATCAATGAAATGTAGTTTTTGAAACAGTCTCTATTTCTTCAGCGCGCGCTAACGGCTAGGATTGGTCCCACAGTAAAAAATGACTTATTTATCTAAATTTTTAAAATAAAGCGCTACCACAGCGCCCAGTGTAATTGCTGACGTCCAGCAATCATGTCAAATTAATAAGAATGTTATTTCTTGGAGTCCAATTGTCTCATTTATCACATTTATAAGGTCAAAGTCCAAAATCAGTTCAATTAAGTCCCACAGTCAATCGTTTCACTGTTAAAAGCAATGCAACCTAGTAATATCAGAAAAATATCGCTAAATACATGTTGGTACGAATATGTGACGCAACCGTTGTAACTCAAACGGACTGATACCGTTAGAAAGTCAATGAAATGTAGTTTTTGAAACTGTCTCTATTTCTTCAGCGCGCGCTAACGGCTAGGATTGGTCCCACAGTGAAAAATGACTTATTTATCTAAATTTTTAAATAAAGCGCTACCACAGCGCCCAGTGTAATTGCTGAGTTCCAGCAATCATGTCGAATTAGAAAGAATGTTATTGCTTATAGGCCAATTGTCTCATTTATCACATTTATAAGGTCAAAGTCCAAAATCAGTTCAATTAAGTCCCACAGTCAATCGTTTCACTGTTAAAAGCGATGCAACCTAGTAATATCAGAAAAATATCGCTAAATACATGTTGGTACGAATATGTGACGCAACTGTTGTAACTCAAACGGACTGATGCCGTTAGAAAGTCAATGAAATGTAGTTTTTGAAACTGTCTCTATTTCTTCAGCCCGCGCTAACGGCTAGGATTGGTCCCACAGTGAAAAATGACTTATTTATCTAAATTTTTAAATAAAGCGCTACCACAGCGCCCAGTGTAATTGCTGAGTTCCAGCAATCATGTCAAATTAAGAAGAATGTTATTTCTTGGAGTCCAATTGTCTCATTTATCACATTTATAAGGTCAAAGTCCAAAATCAGTTCAATTAAGTCCCACAGTCAATCGTTTCACTGTTAAAAGTGATGCAACCTAGTAATATCAGAAAAATATCGCTAAATACATGTTGGTACGAATATGTGACGCAACCGTTCTAACTCAAACGGACTGATGCCGTTAGAAAGTCAATGAAATGTAGTTTTTGAAACTGTCTCTATTTCTTCAGCGTGCGCTAACGGCTAGGATTGGTCCCACAGTAAAAAAATGACTTATTTATCTAAATTTTTTAAATAAAGCGCTACCTCAGCGCCCAGTGTAATTGCTGAGTTCCAGCAATCATGTCAAATTAAGAAGAATGTTATTTCTTGGAGTCCAATTGTCTCATTTATCACATTTATAAGGTCAAAGTCCAAAATCAGTTCAATTAAGTCCCACAGTCAATCGTTTCACTGTTAAAAGCGATGCAACCTAGTAATATCAGAAAACTATCGCTAAATACATGTTGGTACGAATATGTGACGCAACTGTTGTAACTCAAACGGACTGATAGCGTTAGAAGGTCAATGAAATGTAGTTTTTGAAACTGTCTCTATTTCTTCAGCGCGCGCTAACGGCTAGGATTGGTCCCACAGTGAAAAATGACTTATTTATCTAAATTTTTAAATAAAGCGCTATCACAGCGCCCAGTGTAATTGCTGAGTTCCAGCAATCATGGCAAATTAAGAAGAATGTTATTTCTTGGAGTCCAATTGTCTCATTTATCACATTTATAAGGTCAAAGTCCAAAATCAGTTCAATTAAGTCCCACAGTCAATCGTTTCACTGCAAAAAGCGATGCAACCTAGTAATATCAGAAACATATCCCTAAATACATGTTGGTACGAATATGTGACGCAACCATTGTAACTCTAACGGACTGATACCGTTAAAAAGTCAATGAAATGTAGTTTTTGAAACTGTCTCTATTTCTTCAGCGCGCGCTAACGGCTAGGATTAGTCCCACAGTAAAAAATGACTTATTTATCTAAATTTTTAAATAAAGCGCTATCACAGCGCCCAGTGTAATTGCTGAGTTCCAGCAATCATGTCAAATTAAGAAGAATGTTATTTCTTGGAGTCCAATTGTCTCATTTATCACATTTATAAGGTCAAAGTCCAAAATCAGTTCAATTAAGTCCCACAGTCAATCGTTTCGCTGTTAAAAGCGATGCAACCTAGTAATATCAGAAAAATATCGCTAAATACATGTTGGTACGAATATGTGACGCAACTGTTGTAACTCAAACGGACTGATGCCGTTAGAAAGTCAATGAAATGTAGTTTTTGAAACTGTCTCTATTTCTTCAGCCCGCGCTAACGGCTAGGATTGGTCCCACAGTGAAAAATGACTTATTTATCTAAATTTTTAAATAAAGCGCTACCACAGCGCCCAGTGTAATTGCTGAGTTCCAGCAATCATGTCAAATTAAGAAGAATGTTATTTCTTGGAGTCCAATTGTCTCATTTATCACATTTGTAAGGTCAAAGTCCAAAATCAGGTCAATTAAGTCCCACAGTCAATCGTTTCACTGTTAAAAGCGATGCAACCTAGTAATATCAGAAAAATATCGCTAAATACATGTTGGTACGGATATGTGACGCAACCGTTGTAACTCAAACGGACTGATGCCGTTAGAAAGTCAATGAAATGAAGTTTTTGAAATTGTCTCTATTTCTTCAACGCGCGCTAACGGCTAGGATTGGTCCCACAGTGAAAAATGACTTATTTATCTAAATTTTTAAATAAAGCGCTACCACAGCGCCCAGTGTAATTGCTGAGTTCCAGCAATCATGTCGAATTAAGAAGAATGTTATTTCTTATAGTCCAATTGTCTCATTTATCACATTTATAAGGTCAAAGTCCAAAATCAGTTCAATTAAGTCCCACAGTCAATCGTTTCACTGTTAAAAGCGATGCAACCTAGTAATATCAGAAAAATATCGCTAAATACATGTTGGTACGAATATGTGACGCAACTGTTGTAACTCAAACGGACTGATGCCGTTAGAAAGTCAATGAAATGTAGTTTTTGAAACTGTCTCTATTTCTTCAGCCCGCGCTAACGGCTAGGATTGGTCCCACTGTGAAAAATAGGCACCTTAAGAAATAAGGACGGGAAGTTTTGAGGACGGGACAAAATGAAAAAAGACTGGATCGAGTACACTAATCTAGTACGTGAATAATCACCTTAAGAAAAACAATGTCAGACGGGGTGAAACAAGACAGCAAACATGGTGTATTTCCGAGACGTTCGAGAAAGTTTGCTTTTCGCTTATGACGATAACCTCATAAACGACGAAGAATTTCTGTTGTTGTTTGATTTGAACACTAGTAAGAATTTGGATTATCCTTACTGGAAGTATCAGCCTTTTGATTTGAATTTATTGAGTGACGACGAGTGTCGAACATATTTCCGATTTTACAGAAACGATGTCTATTTATTGAACGAAAAGTTACACATACCTGAAGAAATAACGTGTTACAATGGGTCAGTGTTCAGTGGTTTAGAAGCATTTTGTGCGCTTCTTAAACGATTTGCTTACCCATGTAGGTATGCAGATATGGTTCCCATCTTTGGTCGACCTGTACCAGAGCTATCACTCATGAGTAATTATATGGTGGATTATTTATACAACACATATGAAACGCTTCTACATACATTTAATCAACCCTGGTTGGCACCACGGAAACTGGAAATTTTTGCAGCTGCTATTTCAAATAAAGGAGCACCATTGGATCACTGTTGGGGATTCATCGACGGAACCGTCAGACCTGTGTGTCGCCCAGGTAGAAGTCAACGTGTTTTGTATAATGGCCACAAAAGAGTACATGCTATCAAGTTTCAGTCCATAGTTGCACCGAATGGAATGATAGCAAACTTACATGGTCCAGTTGAAGGAAGAAGGCATGATAGTGGAATGCTAGCAATGTCTGGACTCCTGCAACAACTTCAGTTACACTCACGATCGCCCAATGGTAATCCACTTTGTGTATATGGGGATCCTGCATATCCATTGCGAGTACAGCTGCAAGGTCCATTTAAAGGTAACTTGAACCAACAGCAAAAAGATTACAACAAAGCAATGAGCCAAGTTCGCACCTCCGTTGAATGGGTATTTGGAGATATTTCAAAATATTTTGCTTTTATTGACTTCAAAAAAAATTTGAAGATACAACTCAGCGCTGTTGGGAAAATGTATATCACTTGTGCATTGCTAACAAATGCTCACACCTGCTTGTATAAATCTATGACCTCAACGTATTTTGGAATAGAGCCACCACATTTGGAGGATTATTTTTTGTGAACAACAGTTGTTTTGAATAAATACAGTTGTCTAGACATTTTTGTGATATCTTTGTAAAAACATACTCAACAAAATATATATACATAAACAAAATAAATTCTGAGAAAATTATTTGGATTTCTATTGAAAATAATAAAAACAAACAACAGTTTTTCTTAGAAATAAATGCTCAATATTCTCTGCTGAGTTTGAAAAGGTTTGTTAGGAGCAATCAAATCAATAAAACTTTTAGTGTTAAACAAAACTTAAGAACCAATATCAACAATCCCCTGCTTTAAAAATCACTACTTTCTTTGCATTATATTGGCCATAAACATTAACATCTGCTGTGTCTGTTGTCGCTGTGACTCCATCTGTTCTCTAATAACTTGGATCATCTCCCGTTGTTGATTTTCAGCAGATGTTTGCTGTGCTGCTTGCATTTCATATTTTTGTTTTTTTAATTCCAACTCATCTTTTCTCAAACTCTGTTCTCTCTCACCATTCGCCCTCAAGTATTGTATGGTATCAGTTCCAGAACTTCTAGTTTTTTTTGCTTTTTTCTCAGTATCTTCACCTCCAGCCTCTGTGGTTAGGTCCTTTCTTTTTTTACTTTCACTGAACGTTTCTAAAGCTTTCATTCTCATGTCGGATGCTGCATTAGCTTCTTTTTCATTTTTCTCTGATTGCTGGCTATCTTGTTCAGCATGTACCTTTTCATACTCCTTAATTTTCTCTGAAATATCTTCCATCGCATCCATAATTTCATCAAACTCAGGAGCAATACCACTAGCTTTCAATTCTTCTCGAGTTTTTTTTTCGTAACGTGTTTTTAAAATTCCAAATCTTTCACGAACAGATCTTTGATCCGCTTTAAATTGTTCCGAATCCAGCTGATTCAAGTTTTCAGCAATAACTTTCCAAGCATTCCCTCTCTCTTTTGTTCGTGCTTTATATTTGTAGGGTTCAAAAAGAAGCACTTCTCTCAACAACAGTTCGTCTTTACGATTGTTCCAAACCATATGTGACCTTGAAAAAAAAAATATTAAAAATAGTAGAAAAAGCAGCTTTCACTTTCGTGCACACAATTTTGTTTTTTCACAGATTAGCTATACACTTATTTTGCATTTATGTACCAAATTTGAAGAAAAGTATATACATAATGATGATTTTTACCTTTTTTTGACACTCTTTGCAATTTCTTCATCCATTTTTATCAAGTAAAGCGAAAAAGAAAAACTTTGTTGTCACCTTTATTTCACGACGCGAAACCATGTGTCTTCACGTTGTGAACTTTCGCTAGACGGCTGAATAGGTGGAATCACCTTTGTTCTAAACATGCGCAGTGTTGAAAAATTGCGTAATTCTAGGAAATTCCCGTCCTTAAAACTTCCCGTCCTTATTTCTTAAGGTGCCTAATGACTTATTTATCTAAATTTTTAAATAAAGCGCTACCACAGCGCCCAGTGTAATTGCTGAGTTCCAGCAATCATGTCAAATTAAGAAGAATGTTATTTCTTGGAGTCCAATTGTCTCATTTATCACATTTATAAGGTCAAAGTCCAAAATCAGTTCAATTAAGTCCCACAGTCAATCGTTTCACTGTTAAAAGCGATGCAACCTAGTAATATCAGAAAAATATCGCTAAATACATGTTGGTACGGATATGTGACGCAACCGTTGTAACTCAAACGGACTGATGCCGTTAGAAAGTCAATGAAATGTAGTTTTTGAAACTGTCTCTATTTCTTCAGCCCGCGCTAACGGCTAGGATTGGTCTCACAGTGAAAAATGACTTATTTATCTAAATTTTTAAATAAAGCGCTACCACAGCGCCCAGTGTAATTGCTGAGTTCCAGCAATCATGTCAAATTAAGAAGAATGTTATTTCTTGGAGTCCAATTGTCTCATTTATCACATTTATAAGGTCAAAGTCCAAAATCAGTTCAATTAAGTCCCACAGTCAATCGTTTCACTGTTAAAAGCGATGCAACCTAGTAATATCAGAAAACTATCGCTAAATACATGTTGGTACGAATATGTGACGCAACTGTTGTAACTCAAACGGACTGATGCCGTTAGAAAGTCAATGAAATGTAGTTTTTGAAACTGTCTCTATTTCTTCAGCCCGCGCTAACGGCTAGGATTGGTCCCACAGTGAAAAATGACTTATTTATCTAAATTTTTAAATAAAGCGCTACCACAGCGCCCAGTGTAATTGCTGAGTTCCAGCAATCATGTCAAATTAAGAAGAATGTTATTTCTTGGAGTCCAATTGTCTCATTTATCACATTTATAAGGTCAAAGTCCAAAATCAGTTCAATTAAGTCCCACAGTCAATCGTTTCACTGCTATAAAGCGATGCAACCTAGTAATATCAGAAAAATATCCCTAAATACATGTTGGTACGAATATATGACGCAACCATTGTAATCAAACGAACTGATACTGTTAGAAAGTCAATGAAATGTAGTTTTTGAAACTGTCTCTATTTCTTCAGCGCGCGCTAACGGCTAGGATTAGTCCCACAGTAAAAAATGACTTATTTATCTAAATTTTTAAATAAAGCGCTATCACAGCGCCCAGTGTAATTGCTGAGTTCCAGCAATCATGGCAAATTAAGAAGAATGTTATTTCTTGGAGTCCAATTGTCTCATTTATCACATTTATAAGGTCAAAGTCCAAAATCAGTTCATTTAAGTCCAACAGTCAATCGTTTCACTGCAAAAAGCGATGCAACCTAGTAATATCAGAAAGATATCCCTAAATACATGTTGGTACGAATATGTGACGCAACCATTGTAACTCTAACGGACTGATACCGTTAAAAAGTCAATGAAATGTAGTTTTTGAAACTGTCTCTATTTCTTCAGCGCGCGCTAACGGCTAGGATTGATCCCACAGTGAAAAATGACTTATTTATCTAAATTTTTAAATAAAGCGCTACCACAGCGCCCAGTGTAATTGCTTAGTTCCAGCAATCATGTCAAATTAAAGAAGAATGTTATTTCTTGGAGTCCAATTGTTCTCATTTATCATATTTATAAGGTCAAAGTCCAAAATCAGTTCAATTAAGTCCCACAGTCAATCGTTTCGCTGTTAAAAGCGATGCAACCTAGTAATATCAGAAAAATATCGCTAAATACATGTTGGTACGAATATGTGACGCAACCGTTGTAACTCAAACGGACTGATAACGTTAGAAAGTTAATGAAATGTAGTTTTTGAAACTGTCTCTATTTCTTCAGCGCGCGCTAACGGCTAGGATTAGTCCCACAGTAAAAAATGACTTATTTATCTAAATTTTTAAATAAAGCGCTATCACAGCGCCCAGTGTAATCGCTGAGTTCCAGCAATCATGTCAAATTAAGAAGAATGCTATTTCTTGGAGTCCAATTGTCTCATTTATCACATTTATAAGGTCAAAGTCCAAAATCAGTTCAATTAAGTCCCACAGTCAATCGTTTCACTGTTAAAAGCGATGCAACCTAGTAATATCCGAAAAATATCGCTAAATTCATGTTGGTACGAATATCTGACGCAACCGTTGTAACTCAAACGGACTGATACCGTTAGAAAGTCAATGAAATGAAGTTTTTGAAATTGTCTCTATTTCTTCAACGCGCGCTAACGGCTAGGATTGGTCCCACAGTGAAAAACGACTTATTTATCTAAATTTTTAAATAAAGCGCTACCACAGCGCCCAGTGTAATTGCTGAGTTCCAGCAATCATGTCAAATTAAGAAGAATGTTATTTCTTGGAGTCCAATTGTCTCATTTATCACATTTATAAGGTCAAAGTCCAAAATCAGTTCAATTAAGTCCCACAGTCAATCGTTTCGCTGTTAAAAGCGATGCAACCTAGTAATATCAGAAAAAATATCGCTAAATACATGTTGGTACGAAATATGTGACGCAACCCGTTGTAACTCAAACGGACTGATAACGTTAGAAAGTCAATGAAATGTAGTTTTTTGAAACTGTCTCTATTTCTTCAGCGCGCGCTAACGGCTAGGATTGGTCCCACAGTAAAAAATGACTTATTTATCTAAATTTTCAAATAAAGCGCTATCACAGCGCCCAGTGTAATTGCTGAGTTCCAGCAATTCATGTCAAATTAAGAAGAATGTTATTTCTTGGAGTCCAATTGCCTCATTTATCACATTTATAAGGTCAAAGTCCAAAATCAGTTCAACTAAGTCTCACAGTCAATCGTTTTCACTGTTAAAAGCGATGCAACCTAGTAATATCAGAAAAACTATCGCTAAAATACATGTTGGTACGAATATGTGACGCAGCTGTTGTAACTCAAACGGAACTGATAGCGTTAGAAGGTCAATGAAATGTAGTTTTTTGAAACTGTCTCTATTTCTTCAGCGCGCGCTAACGGCTAGGATTGGTCCCACAGTGAAAAATGACTTATTTATCTAAATTTTTAAATAAAGCGCTACCACAGCGCCAGTGTAATTGCTGATTCCAGCAATCATGTCAAATTAAGAAGAATGTTATTTCTTGGAGTCCAATTGTCTCATTTATCACATTTATAAGGTCAAAGTCCAAAATCAGTTCAATTAAGTCCCACAGTCAATCGTTTCACTGCTAAAAGCAATGCAACCTAGTAATATCAGAAAAATATCCCTAAATACATGTTGGTACGAATATATGACGCAACCATTGTAATCAAACGAACTGATACTGTTAGAAAGTCAATGAAATGTAGTTTTTGAAACTGTCTCTATTTCTTCAGCGCGCGCTAACGGCTAGGATTGGTCCCACATTAAAAAATGACTTATTTATCTAAATTTTCAAATAAAGCGCTACCACAGCGCCCAGTGTAATTGCTGAATTCCAGCAATCATGTCAAATTAAGAAAGAATGTTATTTCTTGGAGTCCAATTGGCTCATTTATCACATTTATAAGGTCAAAGTCCAAAATCAGTTCAATTAAGTCTCACAGTCAATCGTTTCACTGTTAAAAGCGATGCAACCTAGTAATATCAGAAAACTATCGCTAAATACATGTTGGTACGAATATGTGACGCAACTGTTGTAACTCAAACGGACTGATAGCGTTAGAAGGTCAATGAAATGTAGTTTTTGAAACTGTCTCTATTTCTTCAGCGCGCGCTAACGGCTAGGATTGGTCCCACAGTGAAAAATGACTTATTTATCTAAATTTTTAAATAAAGCGCTACCACAGCGCCCAGTGTAATTGCTGAGTTCCAGCAATCATGTCAAATTAAGAAGAATGTTATTTCTTGGAGTCCAATTGTCTCATTTATCACATTTATAAGGTCAAAGACCAAAATCAGTTCAATTAAGTCCCACAGTCAATCGTTTCACTGCTAAAAGCAATGCAACCTAGTAATATCAGAAAAATATCCCTAAATTCATGTTGGTACGAATATATGACGCAACCATTGTAATCAAACGAACTGATACTGTTAGAAAGTCAATGAAATGTAGTTTTTGAAACTGTCTCTATTTTCTTCAGCGCGCGCTAACGGCTAGGATTAGTCCCCACAGTAAAAATGACTTATTTAATCTAAATTTTTAATAAAGCGCTTATCACAGCGCATCTCTCTTT